>JABXOJ010000024.1:0-111028 GCA_014529505.1 Cryptosporidium felis
CTCCTCCTCCTACTCCTCCTCCTCCTCCTACTCCTCCTACTCCTCCTCCTCCTACTCCTCCTCCTCCTACTCCTCCCACTCCTCCTCCTCCTACTCCTCCGGGCGCAGTTCCTGGAGTAACAACAGGTCCTACTCCCATCCCACCTCCAGGTCCCATATTGGAGTGCCCAGTATTGATACCCAAACTCGGGTTGGAGCCTGCCGCCGCCCCGGAATTACCAGATAGGGCTCCGGAGACCCCCGAAAAATGAGTGTGGGGATTGACGGAGCTCCCTTGAAGGGGAGCTAGGTTCGGAGAATTGCAGCTATTATTATTCTGAGTGTCCCATCCTGAACTCGATCTCTTCCTACGCTTCTTGTGAGCTGAGTCAAAAGTACCTGAACTATGTGGTGAGAAGGAACCTCCAATTTTACTAACATCCTCAACGCTCTGACCCTCTTCAAGGCTAGGACTTCTAGATCTTCTCCTTGGAATCCTAGGGATCCCCTTTATTCCCTGGTTGTCAGTCTTGTCTGCAATGAAATTCTCAGCCACGGAGTCCAAATTCTCCCCGGGCTCTTCACCTTCCTCAGATGCTGCTTCTACACTAGTGACCAAGCCTTCATCAGGGTGAGATCCCAAACTTAGATCCCTCACTTTGCCATTTATTAATTTTTTGTCGTTTTCATAGCTGGTCTCATCATCATCAGATACTTCTCCAGTGGGATGCCCTTTCAAACCAGATCTTGGATCGGGGACGGTCTTTGAAACTGAAACGAAGCCATCCTCCCCCATTTCGCCTGAACCAAACTTTTCAAGACTAGCAAGATCTTTTGACTCTCCTTCCTTGTCTGAAAAAGTGCTAAGGCTTCGGCCTTCCTCTTCTTCCTCCACCTCCTTAGCATACCCAACTTCACCCTCTCCAACCTTCACTACTTCAAGTTCAGAAGCACCTTCATCAATCATTAGATTAATGTAGTTTCCTACACGAGAATCCCTATCTTTTTCAATTCAAGGACGAATTGGTTTTGCCTGTACTTTTCTTACTAAATTATAACTTTTGGTGTAGACAAAGCCAGTTTGGCGCCGACAATTCCCCGCAATGCCTCCTCGTTTTTTACAGCACGAGGTGCATTTTACCGCTCATTGCAAACTTTTATCTAGCAAGTATATAATTTCCGGGCTTCTCTCCAGTGCCTTTAAGATCACTTCGGAGTTTAAGTTAGCCGCTTAATTGCTCACAGGACCTCAACAAAGATTGAACTCTGTTTTCAGCTGGGTAACTGTTCGAGCTAGTCTTGCTATTTTATTACTACTGCAGCAAGCCGGGGCCCGGAAAATCATTTACGCGTGATTTCGATCTCGCTTACGGGGCGCATTTCTATTACTTAGATGGAAAAGAGAGCGCCTGTAAATGAGGTATTCGAGTATAGACAAGGATGGATGGCATACTTTCTGATCTAAAACAAAAGGTACCGGCTGGGACGGAGTTGAGTGATTCGACCCTGGGGTACCATGAGGGTGTGAGGAGGCTCCTACTGGCAGTGGAGGAGGAGATGAAGTCCATAAGGGAGTCTGTTATCGAAAGCATCGATGTTTCCAGTATCAGTTTTGTGAAGTCAAAGCATGAGCTAGACTCTTTACAGACTGAGGTGGATGCGATAAAGAGGACAATCAATTCCATTGAGGCAAAGATAGAGGAGGACTTGGGCTCGGGTAAGGGGGCTGCGGAGGCACAGGAGATTTCCTCTTTGAAGAATGAGTTGGAAGCGCTCAAAAAGGCGAGTATCTTTTTTGAGACAGTTGCTCAGCTCCACTCAATTTTTTCAGAATTTGATAATTACCTGGTTGAGTGTGAGTTCGACCTGGCTGCAGACGCATTAAACAATGCTTGTCAAAAGTTGGATGAAATTAGCCTTGGTTATCACGAGTCTGGAAACCGCCGTACCGAAAACGAAAGAAGTGGCAAAATCACGCAAGAAGCTGATGAAGAAAGGGACGCATTGGAAGAGGTAAGAATGGAATATCTCCATAGACGTGGAAGGCTTATTAGCACAGTTGAACGTCTATTTAGGTACATTTTTCATTTTGAGAGGAATCAAATTAGAATAAGAATGAGGCTCCCGAGGAGCTTGTTTTTGGAGCTAACGTGCTCCGGTTTTGTCTCGGAAGATTTACTTGCTTTGGATTATGGGGATGAGATAAGAGTTTCTCTTCAGGACGTTTGGTATTCACTTGTTTCTTTGGGAGTTGTGAACGAGCACGTTGCATACCTTTCGAGGCTTTGTATCGACAATATATTGGAGCCTTTACTCAATAAGTCTGCCAAGCTCTCTTTAGAAAAAAGCCGCGAATACAAGCTGTTTGCTTGCGATTCCAGATCCCATGATGAGTGCAAATGGGAGTATAAAGTTGTTCCGAGTAAAACGGGTGATAAATATAAACCTGCTGATTCCACAAATACTGCTCAAGAATTGTCTCTTTACGAACACATTATTCCCATCCTTGTTTCACTTTTAAAATTCGTGTCGGAGGACTGTTTCATGGCCAATATCCAGGTTATTTCTTTGTTTGGCGGCTTTACTTGGAGTTGGATCACTCAAAGACTGTTGCACAGCGCTTCTTTGACTCCTTCGAACAAGGATTGTCAGATATTAAGAGACTTTGAAATCCAGGCTAGGTCACTCCAGATCATTCCCGCTGGAGAAGAGGCAATTTCGAACTTTATCAATCAACTGGAAACTAGCAGATATGAGGAAAAGAAGATTCATGCATTAAGTTTTGCAAGAGAGGTAATAATGCGTGACGACCCATCAATAGTATTGGTTGATGATTCCACGGAGATTGGCTCTCTTACAAACCTGCTTCAGCAGTGTGGGCTACAAAAAAAGATGGAAAAAGGCAGTGATTTGTCCAGTCTAATTAATTTAATAGGGGAAGAGGATCTAATCGGGAACAAGACGTTGGAATCGTTTTCCTCAATTGACTACGAAAATGAGAGCTTTCTCCAGCTTCAAATCTGTGGGGTCAGCTCCTGTACGCACTCGCTAGTCCAAAAAATACACCAAATTTTAGACGAAGCTCTTCTGGATGCTCAAAGAGACTCTCCGAGTTCCGCAAAACAGGGTTATTTTCTGGTGAGGGAACTTGTTATGCTTTTCATTCTACTCAGACCAACGGCCCACAAAGAAAGGCTTAACAATGACCCTCTCTTCGCTGCCACGTTCTACACGGATTGCACATATTTAATTCACCATCTAATTTTAATTCCCTTCACCTATGGCAATAAGTTTCCTCCACCTCTTCCACAAATAGGATCTTTTGTGGATCTTCTTTTGACTCTCAGAAAGCTTCAAGAAACTGCAATTTCCAGTATACTGACCAAAGAATCGACTTCTATCCACAAGCTGCTTACAGAAAAAGCTCTTTCCTTTGAATCAATGAAAAGCATGTCCTTGGATCAGACTTTTATTGAGGCTGAGACTACTTTTGTTGATATTGTTCAGAGGCTAAGGGGGATTTCTTCCATGTTCTGCTCTACTTTGCCTCTTCAGGTTTATTTGGAAAGCTTTGGTATTCTTGTTGACCAGACAATCAAAGCAACTCTCGATCAAGTAATCAAGCTCGCCACCTCGGAAGACGCACAAAATGTACCTCCGGATGATGCCTCTGCCTTGGTTATTCTTTTAAATAACTTTGCCTCGCAGATGAAAAGGCTTTTCGAGTGCCATATTTTCAGAGTAAATGGCCAGGACAACTCTACACCCAGTTTTGGAGTTCACAACTCAAGACTCATTTACACGGACCCACCATCATTAGAAGGATCCTTAAAGTACTGGAACTCGCTCACAGTACTGAGAGATACCCTCGATGCAGACATTGCAAGTATTGTCCAGCAAAAAAACAGTCTCAGAACTCATTTTCAGCCAAATGAGATACGCGGGATTTTAAAGCTCAACCCATTTCTTTCTTGTAACGTAGAGGAGGTTTACTACATAATAATCTCTTCTAAATGATAGATAAGTTAGTTCCTAGTTCTTTATATTGTCCTGACTTAATCTTTTAATAAGGAGACCGCATGTCATTGGAAATTCAGTATGTCCTCTTAGGCGCCATGTCACTCGGGATCACTTCGTAGCGAACTTTATATCGGAACTTCCGAAGGAGATGGTTCCTCTGAAGTCTTTATTGCGTTCGAAAACCTTGGACATATTTAGGGGATACGTCAGAAACATTTTAATTGAAAACAGTGGCCATTTTACCCAACGCTCAACGACATTTTGTATTTATAAGCAGGTACCAGATATTCTCTCACGAGTTATTAAGAATACAGTGCTGCACATTCTTGACAACGAAGGAGATTTAGGCGTCAAAGATGAGGCTTTTGAG
Source organism: Cryptosporidium felis (assembly GCA_014529505.1). NCBI lineage: Eukaryota > Apicomplexa > Conoidasida > Eucoccidiorida > Cryptosporidiidae > Cryptosporidium > Cryptosporidium felis. The sequence continues at coordinate 4,370 of JABXOJ010000024.1, forward strand.
GTGATTGAGTTTGATTTACAGGATTTTGTCACCGACTACCATTTTTCAAGACTGGATCCAAAGCTCCCGATTGAATCCAAATTAAACGGAGAGATAAACAAAATTGCTAAGAGCCGAAGATATGGAACTAATAGTTTTTTAATTATTGAGCTTCCACTTGGATTCGGAAGATCCGATTCTCGTCTGAAGTATGAAACGAATCATGATGCGGATTTTGAGGATGGTGCTGATTCCGATGACACAGAAGAAATTGTACATTATGGAATTTTCAATACTACAACAAGTGAGCCTTCTAATCGACTTGAAGAGTCTGTATATAGAGTCCTCACTAGATTTGTGGAGCGCATTAAGATGCAAGAGAACTACAATATTCACCTAATTTTGCTTTCACCCTACTCAAAACCCCCAAATTGCCTCTTAGGTAAGGGGATGATCGAGATTTACTTGCCAATTGAGTGGGAAAGTAACAAGACTAACTTGGCCAGACTAGTTGAAGAAATCTTTGAAGGATCTAACATTGGGAATGATGTCCTTGAAATGATCATAGCTTCTAATTCGAGCCAAGAAAACGCAATTTCGGGTATGGTGGAGTTGTGCTATGAACTGAAACATTCTCTTATAGATAAATATGTCGGTAGGGAGCTGTTGAGGGGAGAAAAGGTGAAACTTGAGAATTTATCTGAAATTAAATTTGAGGACGTACAGGAATTTCTGCACATGTACAATTTAAACAGAATTTCATCTCGCTACTCATCTTCAATAGACTCTCTCATAGCCACTAAGATCTCTATCGAAAGAGATTTTGTCGGACTAAATGATCTTAGAGAATCCATCAAAGAATCCATTTATTTACTTGGAAGCGGTGAGACGTCTTCCATTTCCACAGAAGATGAAGTCAGGTTTTTCGGGTACCCAATTACCTGGTTTCTTTGGGGAGGCACAGGAAGTGGCAAAAGTACACTAGTCAGAAGTATGGTGTCAGTAAGCCCGAAGGTGAATGTTCTTCTTTGTAACGTTATTGATTTAATAAGTCCTTTGCATGGAGTCACAACGAGAAATCTCAGGAAAGTTTTCAAAAATGCACTAAGCTCCAGACCAGCCATCTTGGTTTTTGACGATGTTGAGACTCTAATGGGCACTTCCCTACGAGGCAGTCATTGTGAAGGCGAGGTGAGGGCTAAAATCAATAGGGAGCTTACTTCCACACTGATTTATTTACTTGAATCGGTGATCAGTGTCAATCATAGCGAAGAGTTAAGTAATGAAATTTTTTCAAGACTTGCTGAAGTAGATTTTACTGGCAAAAGTACCGGGGCTCCAAAGGATCAGATAAACTACAAGGTTTCAAGAAAGATATCTGGCCTGATGATCGTAATGACGAGCAGAGCAAATATCCAGAGTATTCCAATGGAGTTACTTGGAAAAATCCAAAAACATTCTTTCTTGCAATTCCCAACGACCCAGGAGCTTCTTGAGGATCTCTGCAAGATTGGGGACCCAAGAGTAGTGGAGTCGGCACGAGAAACTGCGGACGAGCTGAAAGCAGCGAAGGGGGAAAGGCTACTGAATGTCAGCGAATTCAAGAGTCTTGTCCAGGAGAAACTCTACAGAAAGCATTTGAACAGTAAAGGTAATAAGTGATATATTCTTAGTGCTATAACTTGCAAGACCGGTGCTAATTAATTGAAAAACAATGCATTGAGCCTCGCTTCAGCTTTTAAAGCCTTTAGGTAGGAGTCTCCTCACTTCTTTCCAGAGTTGGTTACGTTGAATTTGAAAAAAATGATGTCTCCATCCTCAACAACGTAATCCTTACCCTTTTGAAGGTATTTTCCGGCGGCCTTGACCGCAGCTTCGCTTCCCAATTCCATCAAATCATTGAATTTGTAGACCTCCGCGCAGATGAATCCTCTCTCAAAGTCACTGTGGATAATTCCAGCCGCCTGGGGAGCCTTAGTTCCATTCCTTATGGTCCAACATTTAACTTCATCCTCTCCAGCTGTAAAATAGTGCAAAAGGTTCAGTGCAGAGTAACCGGTGTTAATGACTTTATCGATCATGCTCTTCGTCGCGCCCTTCTCCTTCATATATGCTTGTTTTTCCTCCTCCGTGGAGAGTTCTGCAACTGAAGCCTCAAACTCGGCACTGTAAGGTATAATAGGTCCGTCTATATTCTCCTTTACCCACTCCGCAATCTTCGGAAGAAACTTATTCTTTTGACGGATGAAGTCCTTTTCAGAAAGGTTTACAAGGTAAACGACGGGCTTAGCAGTCAAAAACTGATGCTCATTTAGCAATTCAACCTCGGAGGACTTCCAATCAAATTTGCTACTTATCCAGTTACCTGCATCTAGGTGGGCATGAACATCCTTTAAAATTTGCAAAGCAGCTACTTGTTCCTTCTTCGTTCTGTCAGTTCCATTCTTTGTAAGTCTATTCAGTTCAGCCATCAATTTATCCACCCTCTCCAAGTCCTTCATTCTCAGCTCATTGCTTATTGTCTCTAAGTCCTTTGTTGGGTTGACCTCTCCTTCTGTGTGCACAATCTCATCACTTTCAAATGCCCTGACAACGTGGTAAATGCCGTCCACCGCCTGAATGTTTGAAAGGAATGCATTCCCCAGCCCCTCTCCCTTATGAGCTCCGGGAACCAAGCCTGCGATATCAAAAATTGTAAGAGTAGCAGGAACTTCATTTCTCGGATTGAAGTGTTTGCAGAGAGCTCTAAACCTGTCATCTGGGACATTCATCCTGGCCTCGTGAGGCTCTATTGTGCAGAACGGGAAGTTCTCCGCGGGAACTGCCTGTTTACAAAGCAAGTTGAATGTAGTTGATTTTCCCACATTGGGTAGGCCTACGAGGCCCATCTTGAGATTCCCTCTGGGCCGTCCCAGAAGTACTTTGACTTCCTTCTGATCATTTTTCTTAGGTGGCATTTTCCTAAAACTCGCCCTTTACCAGTACAATGTGTTCTGAGTCGCGAGAAACGTTCTCTAATTCCCAATTACCAAAGTATTTATTTATCAGCAGTTAACTAGGCGCCAAACCCAGAGAGACGTAATTTTCCATTAGAATCCTTAAGTGGCCAAAGAAATACAAAATGTCAGAAAAGACTAAGGGACAGAAGCTGTGTGTGGAGGCAAGGGAAACGAGATTAAAGAGTTTTCATTGACTGAAATATAAGTAATTCGGGTAAAATCACCCTAGAGTGCGATATTTCTTGTACCTAGCTAATTTTTAAGGGAACGTCCTCTTGTTGGAGATTTAAACGGATAACAATATTCATGGCTGCGAGCTCATTAGAGAGGTACCTAAATATGTACGGAAGAGTAACGATCCTGCAAGGCACCTTGCAAACTCTGCATATCGCGATCTGAGGAATGCAGTTCGAGAGCTTGCTATTTGAGACCGATTGAGGAACAACTCTTCTTGAAACTGGCGATATGATGAGCCCGCACTTAGGACACACAAAAGCTCTGTGTTCATCTGAACAGATAAGTAGTCTGTCTGTGAGAATGGAGCTAACACCGTATGAAATGAGCGAGTCTCTCTCCATTTCTCCGAAACGAATTCCTCCGTGTCTTTTTCTACCTTTAACTGGCTGCCTAGTCAAGGCGTCTATTGGCCCTGTAGCCCTCACCTGAGCTTTATCCGCAACCATGTGACGGAGCCTTTGGTAGTAAATGACTCCCATAAAGATGTGGCAGGGAAGTTCAACGCCGGTCATTCCGTTATAAAGTGACTCACACCCATAGTATTGGAAGCCTGCTTTTTCCAAGGCCTTTCCAAAGTAGTCAACTGTAGTCTCTTCATCAGCTTCTTCGAGCTTGTCAATCTTTTCCAACTTGGAAAGGCTGTCTGAAATGTTGATATTGAATGGAGTCGCATCCAGGTTTCTTGCTCCATGGATACAAGCGGCCTTCCCACCCATTGACTCGAGAAGCATTCCAATAGTCATCCTAGATGGAAAACCATGTGGATTAAATAGAATATCGGGGACCATTCCAGATTCACTAAAGGGCATGTTTTCTTGAGGCCAAAGCATTGAAAGGATGCCCTTTTGTCCATGTCTAGAGGCGAATTTATCCCCGACCATTGGGTTTCTGACAACTCGGAGCTTGATAGAAACTTTCTCACCGTAATTTGAGGAGCTCGAAGGACCATCAGAACTCCCCCCGGTTAGTGATTCTTGCTGAAACTCCACGGAAATACCGCTGGCAATTCTATTTATTTTCTCTACAAAAGCAATTTCATCATCGTGATAAGTTTGGACTATTGCATTTGACATTCCAGAGCCTACACGCTCTACTCTGCAAATTGGGGAGCCCTTCGTAAGTCTTTGGCCAATATAGGGAAGTCCATCTGCAGAGAGCTCTTTAACGACGAGCTCTCCGTCAGGACCCAGGTTGTGGAAGAAAAATCCCTCTGCATCGCTTTTCTTTGTTACGTTTGGAGGGGCCGCAGAGATCACTTTGGTTTTGTAAACGCAGGCGTGGAACATTCCTCTTTCATAAGAAGACTTATTAAGAATCATGGCATCTTCCATGTCGTAACCGGAGTACGACATTACAGCGACGATTGCATTGGTTCCGGTTGGGTACTCAGAAAAGCCAAAGGACGAGTACCCTTTAGTTACAATGGTAGGTTCCTGCGGACTCAAAAGTCTGTACATCTTGTTGTCTGTTCTAAATTGGTAGTTAAAGCAGGGAGTCCCCATGGTCTGTTTAAGCATTTGACATTGATACATGTTTCTTGGGCTCTGGTTATGGTGGGCAAATGGAATAAGACTAGCTGTAATAGACAATATTGTAGATGGATGAAGTTCCATATGCGTATAATTAACGGGAACTGATGAAAGAACTCTGTCATCATTCTTTATAAGCTCTTTAAGGGATTTAAGATCTTCTTTTAACTGCTTCTCAGACTCTGACTCAGAGATGCCAATCAGTCGCTTTTGGATTTCAAAAAGCTTGGTAGACTTGCGAGTCTCATCTTCGGTAACCCCAATATTCATCCAAGGTTGGGCTAAAGGCCCAATCCAATCCACTTGAGCTGTTTCTAGATGCATAATCGGCCTCACAAGTCTTCCCGGAGCGGTGAATATGTAGATGCCGGGAAACATACCGGACCCGGGAGGAATGCAGGCAATTTCCGCGTGAATAGGCAATATAGAAGGGCTTGTTTGCCACTTTAAGGCTCTCAGTCTGCTTTCCCAGACTCTGAGATCATCTCTCGGGATGTGAAACATAACTCTTCCGTCAAGCATTACAGGGATGGATTTCGTCAAATCCGGAGAATGCAAGTCGTCTCTGGAGGAGGATTCCAGGCCCCATTCAGTGGAGAGGGACCCTAAACCATCATCGCAAGAGATTCCGTGAGAAATTAGATAGTTTCTTAGCCTCCTTAGCGCCTCTTGAGAATCCCATTGGGTAACAGGTATACAGTCTTGAGATAAATGAAGCAGTAATCCACAAGGTTCTCCATCAGGAGTGTGCACTGGACAGAGGAATCCCCAGGTCTCTCCGGTTAGTTTTCTGACGTCAGTGGTCTTCATAGTAGTAAAGAACTGCCCTCTATGAACTGCCCTAAAGTGAGATAGGAACCTATTAAAGTTTAATCTGTCGGCCACAACTGTCCATCCCGAAAGCTGCTGCAGGTCCAGTTGGGTTGTTTTGACGTTTCCAGTTGCCATGAAATACTGGAGACGTTTGGGGACCATTGAAATATTCTTTGATAAGACCGACTTGAAGTAGGACATATCACGCAAAATATTCCTCTCTCTGCTTTCCTTGGTTTTGTCACCATTTTTCGCCCGAAGTTCAAAGAAATAAGTCGATCTTACCTTCTGCAAAAAGGCAAAAATGGCGTCCTTGAATAAAGACGAGTACAAATTCCCGGGAGAGAGAAGCTCTTGGTAGGCAAACGAGTCAATCGACTCCTCCCGGATCTCATTTAGCTGTAGCTTCAAGAGCTTGATAAACATAAGAATTAGACACTCAAGTTTCGCATTCCATTCTTCCAAGTGGACCAAGACGTAGTTATCGATGAGAAATCTTCCTGCTTCTTGGTAAAGGCTACCAGGGGGCACATGGAATGACACTCCTTCCCAAGCCAGCTTTCCAATATAATGAAGATATTTATTTTCTAGAATTCCAGTATCCTCAGGGCCCTTGTTTCCGAAAGCCGTAGAGTTGAAATCTCCATCAACACCTATGGAACTTTCTAGGCCCCATTCAAGGGTTATCATATTTAGGATATTAAAAATGTTCTCATCCTTTGGGTTGCAATACTGCAGAATCTTGCTCCTGAGTACGCTCGAATCATAGATAGATCCCACTGCCATAAGCAAGGGCCAAAAAGGAAGTAACCATTCTTGGCGATTCAATAGGATTCTATAAATACATTGATGGTCAGAGGTCCCATATAGGTAGTTGGCAGTAGAGGTTCCATCGTCTCTCATGGACCTCATCAGAATAGCGTATTCCGAACCGAATGCATCAAAAGTTGCGAATCTCGGGCGTTTGAGGCCGGTAGGGTAGTTGCATCTCTGCTGGATCACGTATCTAATTACTCTTTCATTACCATTAATAATAAAATAGCCTCCAACTTCGTTGGGATCCTCACCCTTCTTTACAAGCTCATCTGGGCCAAGCCCAAATAAGTGGCAGTTGGAGCTCTTAACCATTATAGGGACTGTTCCAGCATATATATTATGCTTTGTTGAAGTCTCAGTAGAGGAGTTGTAGGCCTCAAATTCCAGCCATAGAGGAGCGCTATAGCTTATATGTCCATTTCTGGCATGCTGAGGAGTGAGCTTTGCCCCAGAAGAGTCAGAGTTCCCGAAAAGAGGCTTTCCAATCTTTGCAGAAACTACTCCTATTTCCAGGTACTCTCTCGGAGCATATGAAGCATTCAACTCGCACTCATCTTGAACAAACCCGGAATCTATGTAAATCTTGGGTAGATTCTTGACGATATTTCTCAACCCCGACGATAAAAACACATTGAATGACTCTATATGTGGCCAAACAGCAGAGAGTAGCCTATCTCTTCTCTCGTATTCCATTTCTCCCACTTAGGAGCTCAGTAATAAGCATAAATAGCCAATTCAGAGGTCCAAAAAATGTAAGCACGTCAAGTGAGAGAGCTACCGTTATTTTCTTTTTACAAGGGATTTCCGGATTTTAAGCGTTTTGTAATTTTGACCTAGAGCCTATTTGCAATTTACCGGCAGTTACAGGCAAGCTGCCGCCATTTCAGGTATTTGGAAAAGGCGAGATAGTAAATAAAATAAAAAGGTAATTGACGGAAAGCAAAGCAGTTAGGGTGAAAACACTAGGGTGTAAGGAAGACTTGTATTTAAGCCTATTTCAGTTGATTTTTATGGATGTCTGGTTGCTTTAAGTTAAGACTGGATTACTTGTGTTAACACCCGGTGTACCTTCAACGTTACGATCTGATGAGACTCAAGAAGCCTATTAATTCTGGCCAAGCTTTTATCGTGGACACTCCTCAAAATGGATTTTAAGCGCAATGAGAACTTTAGACCATTTATTTTCTCCACATACAATAGTTTCTTCAACATTTCACTTGGAAGGTCTCTCCAGATTTGGAGCATTTTGGGCATCTTTTTGAGCGTATTGATTTACCAGGTGGTATTGAGAAATCGAAGAGGAATTCCATTCTTGGTATACACTTCTGATGCAAAAACCATCTATTACTATTTTGGTACGACACTATTTTCTTCTATTACTGCGCTCCTAACTTCGATTTTTTCTAGGAGGAGATTTGCAATCACATGCTTAATCTCGACATCAATAAATTTGATTCTTACAGTTTTTATGCTGAACAATATTAATAGGATACTCGGTGATAGTTCCTCGTTTGGAAATAAATGTATTTTCAGTTCAAAGTTTTTTTTAGATTGGAGGGAACCTTTATTGGCGGATTGTTCGGACCAGAATTCAAGAATATGCATTTCAAACGAGCAAAATTACAGTAAATATATGATTGATGAGTGCGATTTAGTTGTTTTAAACGAAACATTTGATTGTGAAGAGTTCCAAAGCAATCTTCTGTCCGAGGGGATCATAGACAAATTTGTTGGCGTTTGTACAAATCCAAAGATATTCAAGAAACAAACCTTTTCCACCGTATCCATCTTATACTTACATTTCATATTCATGCTCTTCACCATTCCAATTGGACTCCGTATACTGAGAGTTATTTACTCGATTTACTGCATTATTACTGTGGGTGGCACAGGATGGGAATATTCTTCGGCTGAGGAGCTTCTACTTTCTCCGAGAGAAAGGTTTTCGAATGAAAATCCGATTATACCCTTTAGGTACTCCCTTAATGGCAAAAATTTTTTAAGAATTTAAATACTAGACTATTTTTTATAGATGTATTTTGAGTTAAAGTCCTAGATATAGATAAATGTCTTCATTCAATATTGAATATTCGCCTTAAGAGATCTTTGAAAGAAAGCCGGAGACGTAGTTTCCTAAAAAAAAAAAAAAAAAAAAGATGATTTTAGTTCGATTTAGTCAATTGCGGACACTTACCTCCGGGAATAGATCCAGTGATCTCCTCCATTGCCTCCATATCCAGGCTGTCTTGCAACATTGGGAGGATTATAGTTATTCCGAGAGAAACCACTGAAATCAAAACAAGAGGGTTTTTCAGCAGTGAAAGCAGTGAAAGTAGGCCTCCCTGGCCATCTTCTGTTTCTTTAGTGGAGTAGAGTGGATTTATATTCAAAATAGGACTATTTATTTGATTCCCTGCAAGGCCTGTTTCAATATCAAAGATGAATTTCTTGCATACAAGTTTTGGTCCATCCTTGAATTCTTGTTCAAAGATTCGTATTTCATAAAAGTTATAGACAAGGTCTGGGGCCAAAACCTTCAGTATATATTCTCCTTTGGGTAAATTACTTTCATTTTAACTTAATATTATTCGAGTTGTTCGCATAATTGAACTTACATTCGAAAATGCCCAGCGTAGTTGGGAAATATTGGGCCTTCTCTTCCGGTTATAAATATTCTGGTATCCATTAAAGAGTCTTCTGGAGCATTCACTCTGCCAATTAGGTGAATTTTTTCCTCACAATTTACCAGAGAAACTTCAAACAGTGCAATACAGCTGCAAGTAGTTAAGGAATCCCAAGTTCAATAGTTCACATTTTGAGCTGCGAGGAACTTACCAAAATAATGAAATAAAGGTACTCAGGAATGGAATCTTCATCTGGAAATGAGTGAAAAAGTGGGGACTTTTGCCAATAAATTTACTTTAAAATTTCAATTTCAAAATTTTGCTATTTCTCTTAAAGTTTCCCTCCAAACTTATATATACATGTTTATTCAAAAAAAAAATTAACAAATTAACGGGCTAATTTGTAAAGCCTATGAGCTCTAACACAAAGATTTCCTTTAAAATCATTCTTGCTTCGGATAGAAATAGACCTTACAAAATGTAAGTTTCTAAAGGTGCCGTTTATAATCTTTTGATACTTGATTTAAATGTTCAGATTGTCGGTTCCCGAAGATGCTCCTTTTACTGCAGTTATTAAGTTTGCATCAGAACAGGTGAGTCCTCAAATTACAATCAAAATACTTTCTTTATAGCAGTTCCGTGATTTCAGTTTAAGGTTTCGTCTTATACGAGTGCAGTAATAACTTCGGAAGGAGTGGGGATCAACCCCAATAATACAGCAGGACAAATTTTCCTTAAATACGGCTCTGAGTTGCAGTTGATTCCAAGAGACAGAGTAGGAAGAGTATAATACGAATAACTTTGAAACAAAACAAGTCAAACGACAACTCTTTTAATGAAAAAAGAAATAGTTACAAAATAGCAAAATATTTAACAAAAGAGCTATAATTTCTCAGTTAACGTAAAAATACTTCCTAGTTCTCAGTATTCAAGTTTTCTGACTCCGATGGATCCCTTGTTAGGGTATTGTATTGGTCTATTAATTGCTTCATTTGGTCAATTAGATGATTTTTTTCTTTAACTTGAAGCTCCAGTTCGTCGTATATTCGATGATAGGCTTGTATGATTCTTAGTTTCTCAAGGATATGATTGATATTATTGTAGATCTTGACAATTGTTTTTACTAGAGAAGGGTCCACAATGCCTTTTCCGGCATTCTCCAAAATTTCCAGAACTTTAAATTGGAACATTTTGTTCAACCTTTTCAGCTCCGCATGGAGATCATTGCTATTCTGATCGTAAATGGCAGTGTCGCTATCTAAAGGATGTACAGAGATTTCCGAAGATAATTGAGAACCAAAACAGGTAAATGGACCCTCAATACATGGAGGAGGTTTGATGATCATCGCTTTATTAGGTTCATCAAATAGACGAAAGTATGGGGGAGGAGGTGGAAAAGATGACACCAAATTCTGCTGAGAATTCCCAGTTTCCATTCGGTCGGAATAATTCTAACTCAAATGACAAGTTAGGGTACTACACTACAACTTGATGTTGGCGCCTATCTCTTGTTGAAAACAGCTGTGATTAGAATATTTTCAGGAGTAACAGATTTTTTAGTAAAGCTTGAATAAGAAATATTGGTGAACCCATTGCTTTCAAGCCAGAATAGTCTGCTTGAGACGGTTACTATTAATTGAAAAAGTATCGAGCTTTTAATTATTGAGAACTTACCTGCATGTATCTAGGATGTACTTGGCTTTGAATCCGTAGTCACTCTTAGTCCCACTGGCTCCAGTTGACCATGATGAGATGGTTACAAGGAACCTGAAACACTCTTCTAGGCTCTCAAACGGTTTGACTGATGGAATAAGCTCCCTGAGTAGATCCACCCCTAAGTGTTGAGTATAGAGGCACCTATGGTGACAGCAAGGAGACATGATAATCACGATCTTTGAGCCACTTCTCATTTCTGAAACTGCGTTTCTGGCTGAATTAAGGCCTAAGTCGAACCCATTCCCACATAAATGCTTGGATAATACGAACATTTTTTCTATAGGTCTATTTGCGAATTGGTTAATGACCACGTTTTCAATTCTAGTATGTTTAGATAGAATGAGTAGGTTGCATGATAGAAGGGTAAACTTACTTTGAGATGTCGGGGCCTCCTCCATTAGAGAGGTCGTCCAAAATAAATTTGAGTGAATCAACTCCCAATTCCTTACATTCTTTTATTGTTTGGATTTGCTTTTTCGTTGGTGAATTAACCCAAATACCCTGTTCAAGTAGGGCCGTTATAATCCATGGAATGTTCCCATTTTCCAACCCTGAATACATTATTTTCTTTACAGAATCAGGGTCTGTTCCGGTCATATTGCAGATTGAAATAAGAGAGCTTAAATCAAATTGTTCGATGTCCAATCTAAGCCTTAAGGAAGAGACGGGTAATTCTAGCTTCTCAAATTGTTTCCTTCTTGACTCCCTGTCAATTATTACGCTTCTAATCCTGTTATCTTCATTACTCTCTGGATTATTGCACTCTTTAATGAACCAGTAGGATAAGATTGCATTTCCTGCCCCAAATTCCACGACTAAAGAGTTGTCATTTTCAACAGCGTATTCCCTATTGGGAGTACCGTTCATTTCAGTATAATCATTATAGGTGAATCTTTTCATAAACTCTCTAGCAATACTGATGGCCTGCTTTTCGTGCTTATTTTGGTAATTATCAAAACTCTCGCTTAGGGTTAAATCAAAGTGAGGGTTTTCACCGAATCTGTTTGTACAAATTTCGTGAAGCTTGTCAACAAGCTCCAGCTTTATTTTGAAAAGTTCATCCTTTTCATCGCAACTCGGAGACTCCTTTTCCAAATGGCTTGCCTTAATATTTTCGATTGAAAATGGTTTTTGTATCTTTCTTTTAAGTTCTTGCTGCTGCTGAGGTGGATCTTTCTGGCGTTTGCAAAAGGGTTGTCTGAGCACGTATGCAATATCTCTAACCCTGGAGCACCTTTTAATATGATGTCTTATTTTGCTTGCTGAGACATAATGCTTACTATCAATGTAACAAGGAACTAAAGAATCTTTAAAGCTCTCTAAGTTTTCATTTATATCTCCATTTCGTATTCTATCATGCAAGATACAGAAGTTCGAATTCTCGCACTTTGGATACTTGCAGTATCTGGACTTAGACCTGAGGAAAAATGAACAATTCTCAGATTCAGTATTCATTAATAGTCATAACTGACACTTTAAGAAATGTTCAATACTAAATGGCCAGAATTCCTCTCAAATTTCAAAGCCTTTGAGGCACCGTTTTACAATTTGTTTTCAGTTTTTCGTAGTTAAGTGGATCTCGTTGTATTAGGTTCAAATTCTTGCAATTATTTTTTTTTCCTCCAGATCAAAATAAATCTGCACCGCCTATTGAAACCCCCAAACTATTGGTCTAACAATATTTTCATGCTAGGGGCTAAAATTACCCGCCACATGTATAATTGAACAAGGTTTTGAAAGGGAGAGTTATATATAATTTGGAGTTGAAAGGAAAAAACATGCTCAATAGCGACAGAACAGTCGACTTTTTCAATATTGTTGAGAAGTATGATATTTCAAGGAGTGAAGGAAGGGTGGCCAATTCGGGTCAGTCGAACAAATACTCGAATTCAATTCAGGGGAGTCAGTTTAATTTACTAGCATCCGAGGTGAGCCAGGAAATGAATTCTGCATCTCTGAAGTTAGAGGAGTTAAACCGGATAATAAAACAAAAAGGGATTTTTAGGGATAGGACCAGCCAAATCCAACAGCTCACTGAAGAAATCAAAGCAAGCGTTACAGAGTTGAACTCGAGGCTTGAGGTTCTGCAGCAACTCGCTCAGCAGGGGTTTCCATCATCTGGGGGGTATTACCAGAGCAGCCAACATTATTCAACAATGGTTGAGACCCTGAAGGCAAGAATGTTGGATATTACCAGAGACTTCAAAGATACATTGCAAAAGCGAACAGAGGTTATACAGCAACAGGATTGGAGGAGAAACTTATATTCATATACATCAAGCTCAGCCCCAGGAACTGGAAACTCTGAGGGGGAAACAAAAGCATCTTTTAGCAGTGGAACTAAGTACTCAAAGATGAATAAAGTTTCTTTCGATATCGAAAGCGGAGAGCAGAGTGGAGGCGCTGGTTTCGAATTTGGAAGCTCCCAAAACATGATGCAGTATGAAAACCAGTCCTTTTCGTACGCAAGATCCAGAGCAGAGGCTGTGGAAAATGTCCAGCGTATGATTGGAGAACTAGCTCAGATTTTTCAAAAAGTCGCTGGAATGGTCACACAACAGGAGGAGATGATTCAAAGAATAGATGAAGACATTACGAGTACTTTTTCTAATGTAGAGCATGGACATGCCGAACTTGTCAAATATTACCATTACGTTAAGTCCAACAGAAGTCTGATTATTAAGCTTTTCCTGCTACTGATTGCCTTTATACTCTTCTTCGTTATATTCCTTACATAGCTCAACACTCAATTTGAAGAAAAACGAGGGTGGATTTCAACAATTATATTAGAAATAAGTTATAGAATATAGATATCACTTTATAATTAATGCATATTTCTCAGTTGTTCAATAAGAGTCTCCAGTTCCTGTACTGTTCCTGGCATCTTCAGCTTTCGTGCATATTTGAATGAGCTTAGTTCACTCAAAACAGAACTCTGAAGTCCTGCCGAAAAGTCAAGAAAGGATTCCACAACGTCTCCGCAAACAAATCCTCTGGGGCTTCCAGAGCACTCGTACTCAAAATTGTAGCTTTCTTTGGTGCTATTTAGTTCCCACCTGAAAGGTGAGGAGTTCTTTCCTCCCAGTACCCCTACGATTCCATTAAAGAACAAGGAATCCGAACTCTTGATAAACAGCCTACTTAAGCTCGACTTGTTTATTTTCTTTACCTTTTCATCTGTTTCAATCTCAGAAATATTGTTCTTTAACGCTTTGATTATTGCCTCTTCGATCAATACTAACTGGGAGAAAACAGTAGGGTCGTCTTTTACACTAAATATAAGGTATACAGAACCCTCAGAAGTTCCAAAAGCGATTTGCTCACTAAACATTAGTCTTCCTGGACTCTCCTCCATAATGTCTTGTCCGCCAGTGTTCTTTCTCATCTCAGGGTATGCTTGGGTGAATTTCCCGCTTTGAAAGCATGTCACTGACTCTCCAATATGGATGTGAGCTATGCAAGAGAGACTAGTGTTAGCCTCATCATTTTCGGGCTCTAAAGCTCGCATCAGAACTCTTAAATTTTTATTTTCATCCGAAATCAAATACATGTTTTGTGAAAGGAAAATTCCCTCTATCACCCAAGCAACAGAATTATCTCTGCAAACTTCGTAAAATTTTCCGGTATACTTGTCAAACTCCCAGATTCCAACAGATCTCATTAGATCCCCAACCAGAATGTACTCGTTCTTCCAAACCCTGATGAAAACAATCATTGTATGAGTACTATAAACCTCTTTCTTTTTCAGTTCAACACCTCCCAGTCCAAAGCTTGGTTCCATATCTATCCAAATGTCTGCTGAGCTTGAGGAAGAGCTCGAGGCGGATGATCCTGCCGGTTTTTGGGATAAGTGAAGTTCCAAGCATACCAAGGAATTTTCGATCGAAATGAGTAGTTGGGACTGTTTGAATTCTTTCACCACAAAAGGGGCAACCTCAGTTTCATAAATGGCAGATTCTATCAACTCAAAGGAGTTTGTTTTGTTCACAATTGAATATAGCGTTATCTTTCCATAATTTTCCCTCTCTGAAGATAAGTTTGAGTTCTGTCCATTTTTAGGGTCTATTTTATTGGTACCTACCACCAAGAAAGATCTTAATTCGTTTAATTCATTAACAGCTTGTAGAGTAACGTACTCAACGCATGTAGGATAAATGTTTTCCCCCAACACTTGAAAGTAGTGAACTTTTAAATCTACTGGAGATACTAAGCACAGCATGGATTGGACAAATATTAACTCGCTTTTATGATCATCTTTTCTTTGAGGCTCTCTAAGTTCTCTATAAATATTCGTTGGTTTCAATATTTCTGACTTGTTCTCGTATCTTTCTTTTACTCCAACTACTGCATACATATTAAGGTGGTCAATAAAGCAAACCTTTTCGGGAGTGAACCCCAAGGGAATGCTCCTGTTGTTGTAGCGCTGAAATGTATCAACCAAGCCAATTTTTAAAAAACACCTTTGGCTCATCTTACTTGAAATATCTGTTTCTTTCGAGCCTTTAGAGTTTTGACGTTCCAAATCATAAATTTGGGTCTTTTCCTGTTCTTGTTCTTCATGGCTCAGAAATATGACACAGGTTTTATTTGTTGATTCGTTTTTTCTATCGGCCCCATTAAAATAACTTGAAGGCTTAGATATCTGACACATCTGAGAAATCCAGGGAGAATGCATATTATAAAAGCTCCAAACTCCAACTCCACGTCTTCTTTTCCCAGAGGCATAGCTCCAATACAAGACCTTTGGCTGCTCACAACAAATAAAGAAGTGCCTATTGGGACTATCTGGAATTTTAAGTTCATTAATATCTGAAATATAACCATTTGAAACCTTCCATGTATTGTAGTGTTCAAACTTCGGAGACTCCTTGAAGCCTGGACTTGATCTCTTCTTGATAATACTTCTCATTTCTTCATTTGATAAGTATTGTAGTTGCAAATATCCATTATTCGTGCCCATTAGTAACACAATATAGCTTTTTGTTGCATTTTCTTTTGGCCGAGTCTCAACTCTCCTTTCCAGTTCAAAGACCCTCAAGGCCGTAATCATAGTCTCGTACTCTCTGAAGTCCGTTTCAATGTTGAATAACAGTTCTATTGTGGGATTTGCTTCTGATTTTCTTGCATCTTCAATGAGAAGACAGCTTAGCTTACTGCCATCCATCCAAGTCCCCAAAAACAAGAGAATGGAGTTATCTACGGTAAAAACTCCCAGGATGCATACCTCATCCAGGGTTTTTGGGATTGAATCACAGAGTACTTTTCTCTCTTTACATAGGTCCCTGGATTCAACTGGTTCGGCCTCGAGGCTGCTTTCCGAAGAGGTTAGTTCAAAAAGCTCCTCTTTGGTTCTATGACAAAGCGGAACCAATGAGTTTTCCCGGTCAAATCTATACACCAAAAGCAGCCCATTTGAAGTGGAAAGTGCAATAATTTCTCGTTTCGGGCAAAAATCAAATTTCTCAATATAATCTTCATGGTCTAACTCAAATAGAGCCAAGCTATCTTTGAGTTGCCAGTGTTTTGCAATTCCCTTACCTCCCAAGAAACTAAGCCCTGTGGAAGTAACTTGGAATGAGTAATCTTCTCCAAACTCACAAATTCGTATGGTTTCTTCATTTAGTTTCAGTCCAGGTAGCTCAGTCTTTTCCAAATTCAAATATGACTTGCGTGCTTCCACAGACAAACTATTTTCATTTTTCTTTCCGGGATTTTCCTTATCAAAACCCTCACTTCCGCTATCTGGGACCGTGTTTTTTTCGGAACACTTCTCAAAATTCCAAATAAGCTTGTAGCAGAATGTCCTTTGAATCCCTGTTATAACAACAAGGTCCGGGCGACTCCTAAGCCGAAAGATCTTAGTTATCTCACCAACAAATGGGTCTCCACAAGTATATATATTCTGCAAACCTATCCCATTGGAAATGGATTTTAAAGCTCCCCCAGATCCAAAACCACATGCAACAGTCAGAGGCAGGGGACTTTCTGCTGTTTTATTGCCAGAGCCTCTATTTACATCCGAAAAAAGCATGTCTCTAATAGGGCCAATGTTGGGTATGCTTTCTAAAGCAAACAATTTGTTGTTCTGAGCGTACAAAAGCAAAGAATCTGACAGCTTTGAGGCGAGAAAAAACAAATCTCTACCAATATGTGTGATCCTGGAAAACGGAGAGAAGCGATTAAGCATATCCAAGCGAACTCCCACAACCCTATCTGAGTCATCAAGATCAAACTCCACAACCATGATGAAAAGTCTACCCAGGCTATCTAAGACAAGCCATCTTGAACCATCATCCAGGTTTATTACATCCATTATTGACGATGAGGAGAGTCCAATATCCATTCCACTGAAAACTCCAGAGTTAAAACGGGTCTTGACTACTTTTTGAGAAGTTGAAAAAGCATCACTACTTTTTGCTTTGTTCGGCATAATCTCCTCAACAGTCTTGTACTCCACAATTCCATCTCCTAACAAAAAGAATCCTCGTATCATCTTTTGATTCTTGGACCTGTAGTAAAATGGAACGATTTTCATGACCTTCTGAGGTACCACGAACCCGATATTTGTGTTATATGTCCACTTGCGAAGATCTAAAGGTAGTTCAATCATTTTCATTAGTCTGGGATCCTCAGAGTACCCAGAGTCGTAAAGAATGCCCAGAAGACTTCTTTCGTTTGTTGTGTGTACGAGGCAAATATCTGTTATTACCAACTCAGAAAGCCTCAGAATTATTGGAAATAAAAACTTGGTTCTACTCTCTTTACCAAGGATCTCGCAGTTAACTACCTGCAAACAACCCTCATATGCCAAGACTATTATTCTAAGTTTCTCTGGGTGAATCATCATCCGTACTAACTGAGATTTTCTTAAATTTTCTCTATGCAAAGAAATGCTTTCCATTACACGGAAATATAAGACTGTCTCCGTTCCAGATTCAAGTATATGAGCCCTAAGTAAGGCCAGCTCGTACTCTTTCGTAAGTATCAAAATATCATCAAAGTTCTGGCCCTTTGGATGCCACCTATCCACTTCAAATACGTCCTTATATGTTTCAAACGAGCCCACTCTGCTCAAAACAGGTAAATCTAGTATTTGGTCATTGCTTAAGTTGTCTCCAATAAGAATTTCATCTTCTTTTATATCGTAAACTTCAATGCTTTTTGTTTTTATTGCCAGCAACCTATTTCTCCCATCTCCAAATAGGTCCACTTTCAACACTCTCTTTATCGAACCTGACTCATTAGCCGTTACCACATAGTTATACTGAGACATCTCTAATTTGCCATTTCAGCATAAAGAATTGTGGTAACCACTATTCCTTTCTCCACTAAAGATATCTCACACGCTATCCTATTTCAAATTTTTCCGTTTCCTTTTTGTATTACAAAAATGGCGCGCAAGTTTTTGCATTTCGCCAGACCCCTTAACTCAACATGCAGTTAGATGCTATGCTGTTACGAAAAAAAAAAAAATATTATATATATATATATATATATATAGATTTATGCGTGCATTTATATGTACATGAAGCCTATCTAACGAACATCTACGGTTTTCTCTTCAGAATACTTGCTAATTAACACAAATGACTACTGGATCCGTTTGACCACGCAGCCTCAAATCCTCTGCTCACTTTCTCTACATTTGAATCCAAAAAAGTTCGCCAAACCAAATCAACTCCTCAAATAGCTACTTCTCAAGGGTCGCTAAATTCGCGCCATTTAGTTTGAATTGGGTCACAAAGCTCAACTGGCTCAAAATCTTCTTTTTGTTATAAAGCAGGTAGTCAAAGACTTCCGAGGAAGAAGCCCTAAGGACGGGATTTGGTTTTAAGCACATCGTAATCAAATTATACAAGGACTCAGGAAGTGGAGGAATCTTCAGCTCGGCCTCAATCTTATTTGAGTTTATTAAATTATACAATGTGGAGTGCTTGCTGCTCTCCTCCAAATTATCCAAAATATGCTGCAGGGGTGTCTTCTTCGTCAGGATCTCCAGAAAGATGCATCCCATACTCCAGACATCCACCTTTTCATTCGCATTGGAGTTCGGTCTTGCAGGATCGCTGCACCCCACAATTTCCGGAGGTGCATACTGCCAGGTAACAGCCGTACAACAGGTTATTACGTTGTATCGGAGCTCCTCTGCGTCCCCAAAGTCACAGATTCTAATGTTATAGTCCTCGTCAACCAGAATGTTATTCGATTTGAGGTCCTTGTGAACAACCTTTGGGGAGAGAGAATGTAGAAAGCGAATCGAGTCCGCGAGTTGGTACATCACTTTATACCTGTGCTCCACACTGTCTCTGAAAGTCCTGCTTCTTGTACCGCTCCCGTGGATCAGCTTAAATAGGTCTCCCGTTCGAATGTACTCCGTCACCAACCAAATTTCGTACTCGTTTATGCGGATTCCGCCAAAAAGCCTCAAGATGTTTGGATGACGGCTACATCTGTGAAGAATCTTCCACTCTGTATAACACCTATATCTGGACATCAGAGGGTCCGAGTCATGGATTTTTTTCTGCGGACATTTTACCGCTGCGACTCCATCGCCATGCTTTGCCTTGTAAACTGTGCAGAACGTGCCTCTGTTGATGCTGTCCCACTCCATCTCCTTGCCGGGGTTGTGGCCTTTAACCAAACCAACATTTGTCTCATAGTTCTGGGTACTTGAAACGAGGGGCTTACACTCTCCACTAGAGGCAATTATAGTTCTTGGACGCACCAGGAATTCAATTTCATCCAAGGAGATCTCATTTGGAAGAGGTGGAAACTGGCTAGAGTCTGCTAAATACTGGTACATCTTACTTACATAGGCTCTCTGTATGCTCTGATTTCTGTTTAAATTCTCTTCCCTAACGTAGTTCTCCTTATAAACAGAGGCTCCACCAGCAACAGCCCTGCTTACTCCAACATTAGCCCTCATTGACGTTCTTACGAGTCTATACCCCGAATTTTGCAGAACTCCCCCCCCAGCTCCAACTCCGACCGGAATCCCCTTGTAGAGAGCAGGCCTCCCCAGGCCTTTCTCCGCGACTCCCATGGTCACGGGATAGGCCACTACGTTGACAGGATTACTGCCTTGCAGACTGAAAACGGACGGCTTAAGTCCCTGTACCTCACCACCATTGTGTCCAGCAATCGTGGGCACACAATTGTACTGTCCCGAAGTACTCACAGCCTCAGATACCCCTTGGCGGGGTTGAGACTGAGGTAGAGGAGCCACGGGAATGTAAACCGTCTCCTTATAGTCATTGCTCGGCATATTCACATTTCTCGGAGAATCTGAACCGATTTCTTGGCCCAAAGAGGAATTTCTCCGAGCTTCCAAATTTACACAAACCTCGTTACTTGATAACTGCGGAGGAATGGTCTTTACTTTCAGATTGCTGGCAACATCTCTGTATCTCACCATAGGGGTGACCAAATAATCTAACGTGCTCCTGTAGTTCACCACTGGACTCGCTTGGGAAATAAATCCTCTGGAGAGACTCTGGTTGTTTCCCTTCTCGTCTGACCCTTTTACGGACTTCGGTTCTAAACCCGAATTTTCCTCTGGATTACTCTTCGGGTTCGGAGGGTTGTTACTTATGGTAGCACTACCAGTATCGCTTGAAGCAGTTGTAGTGAGAGAAAGAGTCTGGAAATTCCCATTCCCCGTCCTATTAATTACTTGCTTGGAATCTTGAACAGTACGCTTAGAGGTATTTAGGGGGATTCTTCCCCTGCCTTCATCATCCTGACCCTTAATCTTAATCGGAATACCAAGTTTAAAGGACGAGATCATTTGTCCCGAGCTCCCAACCGAGGTCACAGATCCACCGGTTCCATTTCGAGGATGCTCGTTGCTACTCAAAGCTACTTCGTTACTCGACTGAAGTCTGGTTTTCTGCCCCGCTTCCACTATCTCAACTCCGGGCTCATTCTGATAATAGTTCATTATGTTCATATGGTTATTTGGTACGTGAGACATACTCCTATAACCCGGTAAGGGAGTCCCAAATCCCACCAACTTGGTGTTCTGTACGTTCATTGATCCAATCCCATTAGAGAAGATATTCGGTACTTTCCCAGAGAGAACGTAGTTATTTTCAACCGGGTGATCACTTGCATGAAACGTTCTATCATTCATCCCACCCACGGCTGTTCCAACCACTCCATTGCTACCCGGATCAACCTGGGCATGATGATAAACAGGCTGGTAAACTACTTTGCTCGGATGGGGAACAATCCTCTGAGTAATCAACGGAGTATTGTAAACAACTTGGTGTTGCTTATTGGTAGCCTGAACGGGTACTTTCCTGAATTGTATGATCGGGGATGGAACTACAACTGAGTTAAAATTCAAGCCAGAAACTATCCTTCCCTCTCTTTCAGAAGGTTTCAGTTTCAACTCCAAAAGTTCATTGTTTTTGTGAACTACCTTAATCTTACTTTTTCCATGGGAATATTTCGCATGTACAGGTTTTCCGCTTATATGAGCTATTATCGGCAAATGCGAATTACCGCATTTGGCATCAGAAACCATCTTCAAGGAATCTCCAGAATCATCCTTCAGCTTACCCAATTCCTTATTCCTGTCAGACACCTTGCTAGGATCCCCGTTGTCATCCGTTCCTATCTTCGAACTAGAAACTGTCGTGGCTGGGACTCCCATTATTTGTCCTACTCTACAAAGTGTACCCTCGTCCTCTATGTCTGTTCCAACGGCCACAGTTTCGTATCCAGAGTGCTCTATCTTAGAGAAGTTTGCCCTTCTGCGACCACTCCTTTCCAAATAAAGAGTCTCGTCAATTACCCGAACGGGGTCCTTGTACCCAAATAATGACATAAAGTTATTGGCTAATGTTTTAAAGGCCGATTCCCCACCTTCGGACTTGGAATTCTTTGGAATTGCCTTACATTCATTTTTATTTAGCTGGGTATTAATGGAGTGTGATTTAGAATTCTCATTAATGTAAATTTCAGTTCCAACATCGGAAGTTTTACTCGCATTTTCTTTCACCATATTAATCATCTTACTTCCCCTTGCACTCCTTTCTTGGGTCCTATTCAGTTTTGCTGTTAATTTGCCTCTTCCACCATGAAACTGCTTTTTCACCTTTCATTAAATATATTAACTCCTCGATATTTTGCCACCCTTGGCTTTTTATTCCCTTCTCATACCCACTAAGATTCAATCATTAACATGAATGAGAGACGGCTGACGTTGTGTGGGTTTGGTTGTGGCACCTTTACATTATCGAGAAGTGGACGGTAAAATTGAAATTCAGTTTTTTTTTTTTGTTTATTGAAGGCCGTCTGAATATTTTAATTGGGCTTAGTTCAAATTCGGATTAATTCATCTCGCCTATTATCTATTATTGTTCCTTTTCGCGTTATTTATCATAGTATTGAGATTGAAATTTCTTTTCGCGCCAAATATATTTAATTGCAGAACAGGTGTAATTGCCGCACAAAAGATGGCTTGTAATACTGGACTTTATGAAGCAATCTTGAATATCCGAAGCCTGAAATAAGAGTAGAAATAGAAATAGGTCCGAATACCCTGTGAAACTGGACTTTTGACTTATATATCTCGCACTTAATTGTGCCAGACCTCTGGCAAACATTAGATTTAAATGTTTCTTCGTGAAACTTGTATTCATCGGTGAGAATGACAATGTATTTTTTTTTTTTTGGAGTGAATCCCGGTAAAGAGGATGTTTTGAACAGGTTTAAACCCAGGACTGGACTTTGAAGTGAGCTCGTGATTGTACTGTTACCACTCTATCCGGTCATCCGTACTGGCATTTGTTGGGGTAAATAGTTGGCGTAATATTGCATTAGTTTAAGAGCAATATTTTCTGTGTAGGTAAAACTTCGAATGAAATTCTTCTGACTGGGAAATCATCATAGGATATTAGATCCAACAGGACTGTAAATATTGTACAGAAAGAGTGTATCCATCACATTAATGGATTATTTACCTATTTTGAAGCTGTAATATTTAGTTCGTTCTCTTTACCCAATAGGAATGCAAGGGTATAGAGAGGGCCTCAAAAGCATAAGATTTGCTTCAACCAAAATTAAAAAAAAGCGATATTCTGATAGATATATGAACATACATACTTAGGGATCAAAAGATAAGCCGGGAATTCAAAGGGAGGCTTGTAGAGCAACTATTCGTATTTATTTCAAACTAATGACTTAATAAACAATGAATTTTTTGGGTACACAGATGATGAAATACGCTTGTGAATATTCTTTCATTAGTGATTTTTGAGTCCAAAAAAAAAGGACGAAGACTCCTCGAATGCTACATCTCGGATGTATCCGGTGGAACTGGGGATATCTCTTTCAGAATATTGGTCAAATTTAGGAAGGTGAAAGTGGCTATTTTCCCAATTTTATAATAGATCCCAGCAGTAAAATACTAGAACAGGGACGAAAGAAGCTGATGGAGAAGGAAAGTACCTGATTATTTGGTCAAAGGATGACGTAGAACAACTCATTAAAATTCCAAGCAATAGCATCGACTTGGTAGCAGTTTTGTTTGAGATTAGAAACTTTGCAAGTATTGAAAAGACTTGGAGGCATTCTAAAAAACTCTCAATCCAAGTGAAAAATTGCCCTCAAAGAAATTTTGTCAAGTAAACAACCCTCTATTCTCTTCGATCTAGCTGCTGTGCTCCTCAATTACAATTCCGAATCTAGCAGTTTGTACTTGGGAACAGGGAATCAAGCAATTATGTAGCAAGTTGGAAATTCAAGCTTAGGCTTGCATAGTATAAACAACATTTAGATTGAAGGTATCCGCGGATCTCCAGGCACAAATGAATTCACGAAACCTATCATTGAAACAAACTTTAAAGTTACAATATCTGCTAAAATGACCTTTGGGGCGGTTGCAACACATTGCAGTTTCAAAGCATTAAAAAACTCATGCTAATGTGTTCTCAAATTATAATTTGGAGCCTATGGTGTTCACTAGCTACTTTATATTCAAGCTTAATTACAACCGTTTTATTTCCTGTTGCATCTTGCCTTTGGATCATCATATATTATTGGCGGTAAAACTGGGCTCAAATATTTAGTCCTTAAGGTGAAGATTAAGAAAGATTTTACCAAACCAGGGCCATTTCAAGAACTCAGTCAGCAAAAAGGCATTGTTTTTGATTGATTGTCATGAAATAATCGCTACACATAATTCTATTGCTTTGGATTAATTGGGTACTATGAGCCGTTTCCAAAAGATAACGTTGTGGGGTTTGCTAATTATTTTAGTCTTCAAAAAATCTCAAGGCAACAAATACAGAACAAATTTAGATAAGTATACAAAGGCCTTTCAATATCAAACAAATGAAATTGAACTTCATTTCCCTACCAATACCATCCGTACTTCGGCTCAAGAAAATAACTCTCTTTCAGTAGAGAATCCGAGGGATGAAACTTTACTCAGCACTGAAACCAACAAATATGTATTTATGAATCTGGCTGGAGAAGAATTTCTTTGTGATTTTGGTGGGCCAGATAATCAAAGTGACTTCACTTATTTAGGAGGAAGTCTTGAGTGGGAAAAAATGGGCAAGAATTTGAAAGATTACATAAAAGAGAGTAAGATTTCGTGGTTAATGGAGCGCTGCTTCATATTTACGAAAGAAAAAGGCATTAACAGTAATTTCCATGCCCAAATCGACTTTTACGAAGTTTGTGTCGGAATTTCGATAAGGTATAAAAAGCAGATTATTGACAAAGAAACAAGTACTAGTCTATTAGATGGTCAGTTTAATACTTTGGGCGACTACATTCAAAATGGAGACTTTCTCAGTGAAAATGGAACGATAGTCCAATATTACAATCCGGCATCTGAAACTCTAAAAGGTGATTCCGGATATTCTGCTTCAATAGAGTTTAATTGCAGTTACAATCAATCCGGAATAGTTAACGTGGAGGATGAAATTGGGAACGATTTCAAAACACGAGTCAAAGTGGTGTTTGTTTCTCCAACATTCTGCGATTGGAGGGTTGACGAAGGAAGAAATATAACATCTTTAGACAAAATTGAAAGACTACTCCTTCCATTAGAGAATAAATGTCAAAACTTTACAGACTCGCAATTTTGGAACTACGAGCTGTGTAACTTTTACGGTGTATCTCAGTTTAAGAAGGACCTCCCAAAACAAGAGCTCAAGATATTTCTTCTAGGAATTCATCCAATCGCCCATTTGGTTTTCAACCATACCGATAAATTGGACCATTATTTGGCCAATAGCCTTCTTTCGAATCTGGTGAATGAAGCAAATCCAACTGGAGCCTCTTTGCTAAGGAATATAACTGTCACGATTGAACCAAGAAATAGAAATGAGATCTCCCAAGATAACATTCACGTCCAAAGCAAGTACGTTTTAATATTTCAACTTGGAAATGGAACTTTCTGTAGTGAAGAAAACAAACAAAGAGAAATTAAGCTAGTCTTTGAATGTCCAGACAACTTCGCAACTATGTCAACATACTTCAGAATAGCTAACGTTGTCGAAAACTCAACCTGCAGTTACGAGATGCTGATCCTCACCCCCGTAATCTGCTCCCACCCCCTACTAATGCCTCTTCCTGTCTTGAAGAAAAAGAATACAAAATGCTTTTCAAGAAAGATTGGTCAAAAGGCAAAAAGCCATTTAACCAAAACGAACAATTTGGAAGATAAGACCTTGGTCGGGACAAATTACGGGAGTAGTCAGTTTGAAGCTGTTCCTCCGGAATTCATCGGACCGCAGATTAGTCCCAACAATACACATCTATTCTTTGCATATAGCGCCTCTCCGAGGCTCAGAAGCAAGGACTCCGACAGTCCTCACTTCTACATTGGGGAAATCATACAACATATATGGTGGAATTATTACGGCGTAATCGTCGGGTGGGACCCGATTCTCTCTGCACCAGACAACTGGGTGTCTAGAGTTTACCAGAAATACCCCACCGAATCAAAAAATAAACCCCACTACTTAATCCTCGTACATCAACGTGAAGTCATCTTTGAAGGCGACTCCCCCATCGTTAAAATAGACACCAACTTTACACACTCATACATTCCAGAGGTGGCGCTAAAATCCCTTGTGATCCAGCCAAAAAATACCTTTGCAGACAAAAATATCATAAACAATCCCTATCTCAGAAGGTACTTCTCTCACTGGTCGGAGTTCCAAAAGAGATTCATACCCTACTCAAATAGCACTCTCTGGAACCTTTATCCGGAAGATTTTAACAGGTCTAACGCAAGAGATGAATTATGACTTTAAAAAACTTAGCTAAGCGTAATACTCATTGGATCTTACTATTCGGAACATATTTAAGATCCGCATATTCCTTTTAGGTCTATTCTTAAACTTTTCGCATTTGTCTTTCCACGCGGCACCGATCTGGCGCCAAAACGTCTTGTCCTAAGTACACAGATTCTTTGCAATCGATGATAGAACCCAATCAGTGAGTGCGTGTTTATCACGCTTTTTCTTTGCCCAATGGTTTCAGTCCATTTCTGCTAATTGTTGACTCCGATGTGAAGTTGACTGGCTTACTTCGAGACTTGAGGCTAGACGATGGCACTATTATGGTGAATCAACTCCTTCGATGGCTCTATCATGGTTATTTATATTTGGTTGAGACAATTTACTGTAAACTGGTGAGATTGTTTGATTTTTGTCACTGATGAACGGATGATAGTACTGGTGTGTTTTATGAATGGAGGAACCACTCTGACTCTTTGCGATTCTCTTTGTGAAACTCCCTTTGTGTTCGAGTTGTGCAGATTCGTAGGTTGTCTATGAATCTTTATAGCTTGCTGCACTACTTATGGTTCTTGCGAATTGTGAATTGGACTTGTCCTTCCCCTGTTCTAGAACATATTCTCTACTATTGTCGACGTTCAGCAGTGACAAATTCTATGGATAGGCTATGGTATAAGTGGGATGTCCTCAGATAACTGGTGATTGATCTGTTGAAGTTCTTCACCTTATTTGATGGTCCTTTGTGGCTGCTTGGAGTTCTTACTGTAACTTTTTCCTCAAATCTGAGCTGATTTCTGAGTCCTTTATATTTAGAGAGTTCACTGTTCTTCCTATATTTATTGGTCTTTGTTCAAGAGGTTGTCTGTCAGTGCCTTTCCCTGATTTATTTCTGTTTCACATGCAATATCCTGATTCTGGTGAGCACATATCGAGTCCATTTCTCTGAATTCATCCGAAAGCCCTTGTAAATAATAGTTCATTGTACGTTGTTTCTTGGATACAGGTTTTTGCGAGATATAGTCAGCGTGTCAACCTTCCACTTCCAACAGAGATTAGACATTGAGAGATAGTTTCTGGTTTTAGAGCCCGTTTCATTGTATGGTTCCGATAAATGTTGTTAGTAGACATCTATGCGATCATATCTAACCTTATATATCCCGTCAGCAGCCACATTGGGAGCACTCACCTATATCACTCGTTATTTTAACGTGTCTGGCCTATTCATTTCAGGAATATTGTCACTGCTGAAGCTTTATGAATGATATGCCTAGTCTCGGAATGATTTTTACCATTGATATCCTCTCCGTCTGGTCAGCCTATTCTTACCTTCAAATTCGGTTTCCAACGATTCAGTCTTTTCTCGGAATTGCCTTATTCCTGTTTTAGACTCTTGATTTAGGAATTGGACATTTCTTATTGGGTCTATGTATTCAAAGCAATACATGTTTGGGATGGGAGAGCTGTCTTTTAAGCTCGGGGTTGAGCAATAACACTTTTCAGGCCCCTGGGTGGGGGGAAACGCGACTATTCTTCAAGAGTACGAAGTTCGATTCAGGACATTTTGAGTGCTAGCATAACAAGTTAGTGACCTCCCGATGTTTTGGTCGGGAGGTATGCATTACTCGAATGCGATTTGAATTGGCATTGCCTCAAGTGCATGAATTGTCCCGGTGCCTGGTGACTGCCCGTTATGGGAGGGTATGCGTAAATTAGTTCAAGGAATATTATTACTATCGGCAAAGATTCCTGGTTAGTTTGGTATTTTTTGAGTTACTTTAGGACACATTGCTACTTCAGGTACTTATGCCGCATATCCTGGGTGGACTTGGATATCCCCGACCGTCCTTGATCTGCTCGTTTCCAAGGTCACCGGTGAATTTCTGCACGTTTGGTAAGTCGGGGTGAGACATTTGTCTCCCCTGAAATATTGTACACTTAGATGAGTCGTCGCGTTTTAGTTTAGTTTTCTTAATTTTTCGTTTCTTTAAGCCGGGCGGGTGTCGGGTAGGCGCGTTTTTGTGGCGCCGGTGCGCGTAGAGCTGTAAACTGTAAGGTTTGACCTGTTGATGCGGTGAATGACGGCATTGAATGAACTATGCAAGCAAATTCGAGTAATTTGTTGGTGCCATTACATAGCATTGGATTCGTGACGGACGATGTTCCATTTGTTTTGGAGAAGATCGGTGACGAATACTTCATAGTAGTAGGGACGGGCCACTACTACCAAGTATATGACTTGGACCAATTAAGAATAAGGTACATTTCTCAAAGACTAGAAGATAAAATAGACCACCTGGCGGCTAGGTATGAGACCGTTTATGTTTCTATGGGAAATAAGATTGAAGGCCATAATAGGCATGAGAAGACATTTGAAACAGAGCACAAATCCAAGGTAAAAGGTATGATTGTATTAGGTGAATTGCTCATTTCCTGGGACAAGGAGGTCGTTGCCGTGAATTACTTGAATTCCGAGGAACATTCCATTAAGATAAGACCTGAGATGGATACTTCTGAGGTAATTGTATCGGTGCTACACCCTATTACCTATCTAAATAAGATACTTGTGGTCACTTCGAAGGGCTGTGAGTTATGGAACATAAATACGCAGAAAATGATACACCGTTTTGGATCGATAAGAGAGACTCTGTCCTCGACGAGGAGAATGGAAGAGAAGTTGGGAGGCACAGAGGGAATAGAAATTACAACAGCAGTTTCAACTTCACACCCGGACGTGGTAGGTATAGGGACCCAAAATGGGGTGATATATACCTTAGATATTGCAAACGACATTATACTGTTGTCTTTGGAGCACAGACCTGAACAGGGTGGAGTGAAGAGCATTAGCTTTTGCTCGGACAAGTCCATTTTGGTTTCTGGATGTGAGAACGGAGACTTGGTTTTATGGGATCTGGAAGATGTGAGGGTTTTGAGCGTTTTGGATTCTGTGCATGAGTCTGAGGTGGTCAAGGTTCAGTTTGTTCCGGGAGTTATGATGTTTGTAACTTCAGGTTGTGACAATGCTCTGATTGAATTCGTGATTGATAACCAGAATTCTCCTCCAAGGGAGCTCAGGTCTAGAAGAGGTCATTTAAGCTCAATAAAGAAGGCACAGTTTTATAATGCGCTTCCAGAGAAAAGCAGGGACCTACTTTGCATAAGCAGCTTTAAGAAATCGGGTTACTTGGGGAAAACTTCCACAATACAGCAGCACCAAAACCGGATTTTCTCTCAAAACAGCCTCAGGAAGAAGTTCAACGAGAAATACCAATTTTCCTTCAGGAGATTACCCCCAATTATTGACTTTTCCTTCGCAGAATCTAGACACTTTGATTGGCCCAATATAGTAACTATCCACCGAGGAATGCACGAGGTTTTCATTTGGAGTGGACATAACTTCGCACTAACCCCCAAGCTAATAACTTTGGAAGGCGTCCGTGGATTAGAGACCGGTTCCAAAATTAGTGCAAGTCCCCATAGTTCCCTTTCCTATGGCCTTACTGCTAAGAAAAAATCTTTGCCAAAGGCAAAGGCCATTTCCGTGTCTGGATGTGGCAATTATGTGGTTGTCGGATACTTTGATGGAACTTTACACCGCTTTAATCTTCAATCCGGTATTCATTCCGGGGAACTTTGTTTTTCAGAGAATTCTGGGATAAATTTACCAACTATGGAAATTTTGTCTTTGCATGTTTCAAACTCCACAGTGGTTCTTTGTGTTAGTAGAGATTTAGATAACTACTACCTTTCCACTTGGTCGATCAAGCCAATTAAATATATCAACACAAAAACCATCTTGAAGAGGGACTTTCTTCATGGTCAGGAAAATGAGGAGTCTTTTGTCTCTAAGCTTTTTGGATATCTGCTTGCTTTTGGCCTTTCTAACGGGAGGGTCATATTGTACGACTTCCAATCACAAATAATCTCCAGGGAATTCCAATGTGGCACCAATAATATCCTAGATATCACTATCTCCTCCGACAGCAGATGGATAGTTGTTTCAACAGCGGACTGTGAGCTTTACATATTCGATATTATCTCCTCAACTCTTCTAGACTGGGTCAGATTCAAATCTCCAGCTGTGTCTTGTATTTTTGACCACTCAGATGCTTTCCTAATTACTTCCCACGAGGAAACTAAGGGCCTTCTTTCCGTCTGGGCAAACAAACACGCACTATCTATATCAACAATGGGGGACGGCTCGTTTAAACCTCCTTCGGAGCCCTTCTTCATTGAGGATCCCCCAAATAGAGTCCTCTCTTTAGAGGATCCGGAAGAATCCCCAAGTGATGGGAATACAACTACCTCGGACTTTGTGAAAGATAATCCTTTTAATGAAGACAGTGATTCACCAGAAAAAGGTGATTTCTCTCAAAACAACAAGCTCATGTCCTTATCTGGAGTACCTTTTTCCACTCTCCAGGCAATTCTTTTTATTGACGAGATTAAGGAGCGAAACAAACCCATAGAGCCCCCTAAGAAACCGGAAAATGTTCCTTTCTTCCTTCCAAACACCACAGAGTTCTCCTCAGCCACCTCCAAAGGATCCAAGGCTGAAGATGGCCAAAATGCAATAGACTCAAAAGAGCTTTCACAATCCAAAATTCCCAGTGCTCCTCTCAAGACCGAGCTCCAGCTGCTTTTAGAAAGCTATTCTACTGAAGATTCCACAACCTTTTCAGAAATTACCAAACTTTTGAAATCTAAATCCCCCTCTGGAGTTAATCTTTTATTAAGACAACTAGGACCTCTAAGTGGAGGAACCTTTGAGGAACTTTCCAGAATGATCCACTACTTTAATTTTTCCGTCTTAAACAGGTCAGATTCAGACATAATCCAAACCTACCTATGCATATTTTTGACAATCCATTCAACCGCCATCATTGAAAACAAAGAAGAGTTCAAAAACTCTCAAGACATCTTTAAAAACCTCAATAAGCTTGTAAAAAGAGACTGGGATTCTCTCCAAGGCAAACTGCAAAACATTTCTTGTTTCCTCAAGTTTGTCACCAATATTCAGCTGGAATAGGTTTTTTTTGCTTTTTTTTTCGAGGCTTTACTCCCGATATTCATCATCGCTCTTGTTCCCTCAGTATTACTTTGAGTTTTTGTTTAATCTTATATATTTATTTTTAGATCCCTTTCTAAGCACCCTGAATTTTATTAAAAAATTTATGGCCCCGGTACCTTTTTTTTTTAAATGTAAATAATATATTTTATTCAAAGACAAGTAGAGCAGAGGAAGATTGAGGATTTGAATTAAAATAGAGGTTATAGGACCAATAGTTATGTGAAGATTTGATACTTTAATTGAACAAAACAAACAAAGATCCGGTAATAATGGGTGGAAAAAAGAAACTAGAAATGCTTCTGGAAACTATTAGTGGAGGAGACCCTCAGAAAAGCATTGAGAGTCTAATAATCGAATCTATTCCAGAACTGGAGTCAGATTTTAAATTTCTCTCAAAAGAGGAGAAAAGATCAGTGATCAAATTCTCATTCGGATTACTCCAGGTAAAATCGGTATCTAAAAGCCTACACCAGGCAAGGATGTCATTGTTATCAGTGGTCTTCGAGCAGGAAGATATAAATGAATTGCTTGAATATGAATTCGGTGACTTTGATGTTTCTAAAAATGTTTTGTACTCCGTGGAGATTTCCTGCTTGGAAATCAGAATGTTTCTGGAACAACAACTGATTGAGTTAGAAGAGAATAAAGACAGTATTGAAAGGAATACAAATAATACCTTGGAGGAAAACGACGAAAACCTAAGTATATTGGTGAGCAGCTTTCGGGTGATAGACTCTCTGTTGGTCCAGCTAAATAAGGACGAGAGCCTGGACTATCTGGAGTCAAGTAAAAGGATTAGCGGCACCGAGGTAGTTAGTTTGGTCGATTTGCTAAGGGAAATTTCAAAGCACTGTACTGAGTTTGTTCTGGAGGTAGAGGGGAATATTAAGAATGAATTCGAGCTTAATACTGAAAAGGGCATCCTGCAGCCCAGAATTGCGGGCCTTACCAAAGCTTCAAGAATGTATTGGATAATCCACTACTGCAATTCGATTTCTTCAAAATGGCAGATCATCGAGCCAGATCAAGAACTACACAAATACATCAAACTTTTGGAAATCGTGTCAAGGTATCTGAATCCACTTCATTTCGCGTCTGCCTTTCCTACTTTGGTCCACTTGTCGGTACTGGACTGGGCAAACACTCCAGGAATCTTAGAGGCTTTAGTTACATCACTTCTCTCGTTCTGTAGCATGATAAAGGAGGAGCAAAAGGGAGATCACAATCCGAAAAGGCCTGCAACTGGACTTTACAGTGGGCTTTACTATGCAGGATTGCTCGTTACAACTGCATGGTGGTCTCCCGGAATAGATTCATATAGGACAATAGCTTCGGGTTCAAACAATGGCTCAAAAACCTTCGAGTACCTATCAAGAAACTACTTAAATCTTAGTTTTTTGGAAAACAACCAGGAAAGTGTCAGGATTAAGGAAAGGCCTGGGACGAAGATGTTGGAATTTATGCCTTTAAACACAAACACAATTCCAGAGTATGCGCCTGAAGACAGTCCTGGAGTAAACAGAATAAGGAAAATAGCCTTTATAGTTTTTGAACAAATAAAACAAATTTGTGTGGATGAATTTTCTAGACTTTCAAAAGTTTCCGAGGGAAACGATCTTAGTTTTCTGGAGTCTTTAAACAGCATGGGTTCTCCAATGTTTTACAGGATTTCTGCTCTGGTACAAACACTAATCTGTGTCCTTACGCTTTTTACGTGTAGAATTCAGAACTCAATTGTTCCAGAGGATCTTTGGGCCTACGTCTTTTCTCTAATTATCAGGATGACCCCAAAGTCCAGCAAAGGGTACTATTTTGACTCTCACGGAAAAATTACTTTTTTCATCTCACTGTTGAGATGCACGGCTATCGCATTTTCGAGCGGATACTCAGAATATGCAAAACTTTTCGAGAACACTCTGGAAACTCTCAAGATTGAAACCACGTATTCGATACCAAAACTAATAATTAGAGACGATTGCGAGGAGTTTTCAGAGGAAGATGAAGAAGTTATCAACTTCTTTCGGAGTCTGTTGGATATTAATTAGTCTGCTCATGACCATTTAGTAGTACTGGTATAATTAGCTTTGATTTTATTCACTTTACTTTCCTTGAAAATTTGGAGGTAAGGGAGGGACTCCTGGAGGTGGAATTGGCAATCCTCCAATTGCAGGATTAACCAGTGAAAATTGTCCCGAAGGTACGGCTGGAGGAGGTATTAACGGTGGACCTCTTGATACCATTTGAATATTTCCCATTTGGTTTTGATCAGGTGGCCTGGTTGACTGATTCTTCGGGGGTGCTTCTGCGACAAAAGTAACTATATTCTCACCTCTAAGCATTATAAGTCCGAGAGATCTCTTGAGTTCCTTTGATTCATCTCCCTTTTTAATACGCCTGTACTCTTGACAATCTGACAAGACTAAATTCATGTGTCTATCGAAAGCCATCAAGTTTCCGACCATAACTCTGTCATCTTGAACAGTAACCTTTACCCTATAATTGATGTACTTTTGCATTCTATTCCCGTCTTTTCCTTTTCTGCGCAGTTCTCGATTTATTTCGAATTTCTTTGACCACAGCAGTTGCCGCCCAAACTAGCAAGGAACCAAGAAAATCAGAGTCGGGTTCTTTTTAGATTCTAGAAAGTAGGAACTTAGGGAAGGAGTAGAGACAGAGAGTCTCAAGAAACAAGCGAGATTGATAGAGTGGATTCTGTAGATGGTAATTAGTTATAAGTTCCGAGAATTCAGTTTTTTTATAGAAAGACTAACGTGACATTTTGGGAATAGATGGTTTATTTCCCATCCGTTTTCGTTGGTGATACGGATTAGAGTGGTTCATCTGCGATAAATATAGTGAACAAAAAGATAAAGTGAAATGAATATCAGAGAGGTGAATAGAATGCAGCCGTAGACCAAGAGTTGGTCGACTAAATTTCGTCTTTCAATAGTTGAAAGTAAAGAATGACTGATTCCGAGTCTGCTTGCCACATCTAAAGCTCTCTTTCGAACGGACTTGAGCATCCTGTTTTGGTTCTTCAATTTAAGGACAATGCTTCTTGCCTGCTCGAGAGCATGGTCGATTGCAATGTGACTTTCCTGCCAGATTGCCTTTTCACGAATCAAAGCTCCAACTCCACTACTCTTCTCGGGAGAGGAATATACCAGCTTCTTTTGCTCTTCAATTTGAGTTTTGTGCATATGGTCTAGCTGTTTTGAAATGGCTTCTCTCAAGGAATTGGAATCCGAAACTAGGTTATCAATTCTTCTGTCCCAAATCTTCTCCTGGGAACGATCAATAGACCTGGACATCTTGACACTCTGAAGTACACGGGTTAGCTCCGTAACCTGCCTGCAGAAGTCATTTAGTATTGCTGACAACCTCTGTTGCAAGGCTATTGAACGATCTATGCCCAACTCGAATTGTTCGAGCAACCTTTCTGCCTCATGCTTCGACCGATTAGCCTTTGGATACAACTCGGAGAGTGTTTCTAGGCTCATTTAATTATCACCCTGAATAGCTTTAGGGATATTCATAAATATGGTATTTACAATATCATTTCCTATTAAAACTTTTCTCGTTTTGGCGCCGCTTGCCACACATTGCTTTGTAATATCTTCTTTGTAGTTCAACAAACTGTATACTAAGGTTCCTGTGAGTAATTTATAACTTCAGGAAACATTTTCTTTTTCTGAGTCGTAATACTCCTGGTACTCTTCAATCTTGTAGTCATCGGAATCAACCTCCGGGTTGCAAGCCCTGTTCTTGGAGTTTCCTTTTTGTTCGATCTTACCGAGAAGGTATTTACTGAGAATAAGATCAAAATTCTCTTTCAGTTTCTCTTCATCGTTCCCTTCTGAATTGATGTTTTGAAATTCAAATTATTTTTTTTAGGGATTTTTATTGTGGTTAAATTGTGAAAAAAACTTACCTAGTAAAAGCGAGAGCTTTTCCGAGCTCTCAGGATCGCATTTCGAGAATATATCGTGTAGTCCCTTCTTAAAAATAATTGAATCTGACCTGATTACCATAGATGCCAAGCTCTTGGCAATTATTGGGGAGTATATTTCAATGGAGTTTTTCAGACCGAAATCTTTCAAGTTCATTAACTCCCCTGGAAATTGAAGCTGGCCCCTTTTCATCAAGATCATCAGAGTTTGATGAATAGAACCAGAAATACCAGTATTACTTCTAAGACAACTTTTTCCCAAAGATCCGTACTGGATTCCGTGGCTTTTTACGTTAATTATTAATACTCTAATTCTAAATTCAGCATTAGGAATGACCATGATTGGCAGAAGGAATTCACTCTGTAGAAAAAATGCGAGTAGTTAATTAATGGGACTATCGACAAAAACTGTTGATAATTGACTTACACCATTAAATATTGAGAGTTCCACTGGATGAAATTCTTCCACTTCTTCTCTTTTACCTAATTTCATTCCGAACATCGTACCTTTCTTCTTTATAAAACTTTTCACTGAAGCAACTATCTCACAAGTTTCCGCTTCTTTTGAAATGATTGGCATCCCATTGGAAAATCTGTAAATATAAATGTACCCAGACTTGAGTGAAGAATTTTCCTGAATTTGCATTTTGTTTAATTCTATATTCTTTTCTTCGTTTTCACCCTGAAATTCGGACTTTATTGTCACTCTCTGATTTGGCTGAATAAATCCAAATACAGAATTGATTTTGTATTTGGAACCTTTAATATTTGCTATCTGAACATAATTTTCTTTGAATATATTCTCAAAAGAGAGAATAATGTCTCCATTTCTCCAAGAATCAAGACTCTGACTCAAATTCGTCTCGAAGTTGATGGAAATGTGCTCATTCCAAATTTTGGAGAGAAACAGGTAACTTTGGATCTTTTTCAAGCATGATTTTGCAAAAAGTTCCATTGAAAAGTAATTTTCCTGAAGGTACTCCAAATTTAAATCAAGCTTCATTGAAACAGAAAATTCGGTTACCCAACCCCAATCTTTGCATTCAAAGCTTTCACTGTTTCCTACGAAAAAAGAACCATCACTTAAGTTACAAAGCAGGTCAAACTTCCAAATCTTTTCTCCCATCCTCATCTTAACTTTAATATTCCCTCCACCATGCTGAGTTGCATAAAGCAATGTCATTTTGAGCCCCATACCGAATTGGCCAGTATAATAAGAATCTCTTTTGTTTACCTTTTTACTAAAACGTTCATTAAGGTTAAAAGCACTTACTTGAAAATGAAGAGAAATGTTTCAAAAACTTACCTTGTCCCAAATAGAGTCCCCAAAAGGTCTATTGAATCAAGAGGTATTCCACATCCAGTGTCTCTAACAACTATGCAGACTCTCGCCTAGTAGAAAAACAATATTGATTTCCCAAGTCCAAAGAGTTACTTCGGGGTAAATCATGATTTATTAGTCACTTACATGCTCATCTAACTCCAAATTCTCAAAGTTCACCAAAACCTGAATTTTCTTGCCCAGTTCCTTCCACTCAGTTTTGATATTTTTATTACAAGCATCTATTGAATTATCAAAAAGTTCCTAAGCTTTGTAAGTCTTGTCCCCAGAATTCGTATTTATTTCCGAAAAACCTACTTTGAAAGCCATAAATGGAGCATTTTCAGAATCAAATCCTGTAATTCCTATATCTGCAAACGCCAAAACCGACAAGTTTCAAAAGTCCTCAAAAATACCCCAGCCAATGGATATATTCAAAACTCACTTTCTGAGAAGAAATTAACTGCAGATAAAGTTGACATTTTCCAATCAGCCCTTTTAAAAAATGTCCTTCCTCAATCCTTGTGATTTCTACTTGTGAAATGCAGTTTCTTTTGTACACGCGTACCTGTCAAATGCAGACTGTGGGGTTTTACCGCTAAAACTAAAGTATAAAATTTTCAAGTCCCAAAAAAAGAAAAAAAAAGATAGTCAAAATATAGAAAATTAAGATAACTGAAAGGTGGGAATTTGAATGGATTTCAGAAAAATAGATTCTCGCCTCTTATATGGCCGTATTATAAATCTAAGCCTGGTATACTTGAATTTGTTGAGAAGAACTATCACAAAGGTAAGTAGAACACGCCACGAAAAGAAAGAAACATTAAGTCCCCGGACATTCTTGAGCTTACTGTGGATTCATTGTTACAAATTTTTAATTCTTATTTATTAATAGGCTTACCGCAGGTTCTTGCTGAACTGGTCAAAGTATTCCAGAAAAGTTTTCCATTATGGCATGATTCCAGCAATGTATTTGTATACACTTTGGGAGGAAGAAGAGCTCACTTTGAACCCTTTAAGGCTTGCTAGGGTCCTTTTGTAAATCTTAGTTGAATTTTATTGCCTTGAAATCTGGAATTAGGTATGAATTGTATTTTAAATGGCTATTAGTTTCCTCTCATGCTATAAGGCTCATTAAATTTTCCTGGTACGTAATTTTCCCATCTATAAGCTGGGAAAACGTGTTTGTTCTTCTCATACCATTGTCTCTTGACTACTTTTCCTGCATGAGACTTTAGGTGTTAGCTATTCGAGCCCGTCCGAATGTCGTGTTTGAACTTACTTCTGTGGTTTCTTTTCTGACATCTGTAACTGCTCTAATGTCGTCAAAGACATTAAAGTGGAATAATGGGCCTAAAACAGTTAATGTAGAGAAATTTGGACAGGTTTCAAGACAAGAAAGAAGACATATTTTGGAGGAAAAAAGTAACCAACCTACCTGTTTTCCCTCTGGCCTTACTCTTAATTAACTCGTGAAAGGTAATAGTATGTGGGAGAATTACGTCTTCCTTGATGTACATAAGTGATGCACTATTGTTCGAGAAGTTAGTTTATGTTGGATTTAAAAAACTGAATCTCCTATTTGCCTGGACTTAAACTTACCTTGAGAGTCTCGAGAATTCTTTGAACTCAGACTTCAATTTTATTCTGCATTTCTCAAGAAACTCTCCAATAGTGGTGTTTCTCGGGACATTTACAGACCTTCTATGCCCGCTTCCATCCCAGTATGAAAATACCACCTCTATTATTTCTTGCTTTAGCTTTTCTTCCTTTTCGAACTCTTCCATTTCAAGCCTCTCCTTGATCTTCAATTCTTCCAGCTCTCTTTTTTTGTCTGGAAGGAAGGTTGTGTCCACTGAAGTGTCCTTTCCTATTTTATCAAAGTCCAGGAAATCTCCAGACTTCACCACTTTTTCGTCTCGAAGCGAGCCTGCATCTCCTTCGAAGATCCCCCCAGAATTGCTTTCATCCTCAATGTCATCGCCCTCCTCCCCAAAGCTAAAGGATAATGCACCTACATTTTCTTGTTTCCCTGTGGTTTGGGGGTCTCTCTTTGACTTTTTTGGGCCTGTCTCCAACTCCGAATTTCGGAATATGCTGCTCTTGTGTCTCTTATAAGCCTCCGCAGAGACTAGTCCGATCGTTCTCGACCTAAACTGTTCTTCATCCTCACGCGTTTTGCTAGTGAACATCTCGTAGATGCTTTTCATTGGTACACCAGACATCTTCTCATTCCTAAAATAGAAAAGAAGAGAAAACAAAACAATAAATTTTAAGTTTCCTGGCTAATTGGCCCCCCAACCAGCAAAATGCCGAGGTAAAGTCCGAAAAAAGACCCCATAATAGACATGTAAATATAGAGAAGAAAGCAATAAACGAATACCAAAACTAGGTACCTGATCGCCAGGTGTTCAAAAGTCTATGCTCTTCTTAAACTGATTAAACCACTCAGAAAGCTCCTGCTTGATGGAAAGATTTTTTAAATCTCTTTGACCGTTTTCATTAATTGAGAGAGCCTGTATATCTCTGGAGATGTTTTCTTCATCAATCGTGGAGAGAGGCCTTTCTGGTATAGCAAGCATATTCTCTAGATAATCGGAGCTCACACCACGAATGCGGAGCCAAGGGTGGTCCAGCAGGGTTTGAGCTCCAGGTCTCATTCTCGGATCCAAGGCCAAGAAGGAATGCAGAAACAGGCAAAAGTTGTGAGCCTCGTACTTGCTGATGCAGTATTTGTGAATAAGGACCGACTTGAGGTCCCAGTATTGGAGCTTTGAAATTTTGTGTAACTTATTTTGCTTGTTGAAAAACTGCTTGGAATACTTCCCCGATCTAATTAGAGACCTCGGGAACTCCCCAAGTAACTCAATCATCTGTGCAAGATGATCATCGTCACTTCCAAAGTCCTCAGTTGCTTTGGGTGTAAAAAGCAGGTCTCCAGTAAGCAACTCAAAGATAGTACATCCTAAGCTCCAGATGTCAGCTGAATAGTCATACCCCGCTCCCACAATGACTTCAGGGCTTCTATACTGTCTGGTCTGGATGTCCTGACTAAAGTGCTTATTCATCCAACAGGCATTTCCGAGATCCACAATATAGTATTCAGCCTCACGTCTGGTAAAGGTTTCAGAACTGCAACTGATTTCCTTAATGATTGAAGAGATGTTTTCAAGTTGTTGCTCATTCGCCTCCAGTCTGAAGAACCCAGGCTTTATGTCGGGAGTCTCTTCAATTGTTTGAACATCATTTACTTTACTGGGTTGCTGCTCAGAGTCTCCAACGTAGCTCTTGTTCCACTGGGTAAGAGGAAGTAAATGAGTATATCTTTGGTCGTCATTGGCAAAATATTGTTGAGGATGGTAAACCTCATAAAGGTGGTGATGATAAGGCGATTTGATTAACGGAAACTGGTCAATACTGTTTAAATTTGAGTTCATTCCTATGTTTTCAAAGGTAGTGTGACCTCCATCAGTATCCAACTTCTTAGAATTGAACTTAATTTGATAGTAACTGGAGTGAGTAGGGTCAGAAGGCATTGGTTTTAGATGAAGTTTTAGAAATGGCGGTGTCGACAACCTTTTTCCTTTCTCTGCCACCTCCACGGAACCAATCCCTCCGACCGAATTCTTTTGAATTAGCTGAGAATTGCACTTGTTCCTCAATTTTCTCAGGTTCTTCCTCCTAAGTTTACGTCTCTCCTTGGCATTCAGCCCCTGGTACTGATTTGTCTGAGATGCGAGTGTTGCGGTCGAGCGCGTTTTGGAAGTGGAGATGGTGGTGGCAGAAGCAGTTTCAATGGTAGTGGCGGAAGTATTAGCATCATTTTCATTATTTGAGTCACAGTAGTCCTCGCGAACGGAGTCTTGTTTCACTTGAGTGCCTAGTTCGTTGTTCGGTTTGTCTTTGAGCTTTTTGGAACCTTTCTTAGTGTTCGGATCCTCAGAAGAAACAACTTTGAAATCAACCAAAGGGATTGGAGAGCTGGAAACTACAATATTCTCCGGTTTTATGTCAGTGTGAATTACACCGCATATGCGGTGTAAGTAGTCCAAGCCTATTAAGGAATGGACAGCTATCTTTCTAACAGTATCTATTGGGACGCCTTTGTAGTCGTACAGGCTAATTAGCTGAAGTATATTTGGCCCCAGAACTTCAAAAACCATGCATACATGCTGACCATTGGGACCAGAAACCTCAAAGAAGTCAAAAAATCCGACGACTCCGTTAAAGTTTTCAGAGATTGGATGAGTTAAATCCTCCAAACAGCTCTCCAAGTGTCTATTCAGAGACTCCTTCCACTCTTCTCCATCAGCATGGTTTTTTGTGGCGGACAAGATGTCTATTTCATCATATGCTGCCTGGCGGTATTCCTGAGCTCCCTTTTGAAATTTCAAGGCAAAGTACTTAGTTGGTTTATTTTGCGTATCCAATGCGAGCCAAACGGTAGAAAAGTGGCCCCAACCCAGTTTGGAAACAATCAGGTATCTCCCATTGTATAACTCACCAATTTTCACGGGATGGTAACCTCCAACCTTGTAATCCTCCTGTGATTCATTCCAGCAATCCGCAGGAATAGAAGGTTCGTCATAGTCACGTTCAAAGTGCTTGCCTCCCTCTCCGGAGAGGGACTCCCGAGTCGCAACATTATGCTGGTTCGGATTCTTGACATTTCCTAAATTCTCCATTCTTACAAAACAAAGTTGATCTCAATAAATACTAATTGTTCCTTTCACTTTGCTTTTCAGTTAAAAAGACTGCCGAATGGCATCCTATTTCTGCCCTCAAAAAGCTAACTTATAAATCTGCTTGGCCCCTAATTTCACGCAAACTTATGTGCCATTCCAAAAATATATTTCAAACTACTTTCTATCTCTCTAAAACCCCCGAAATTATTATTTCAGTCCACTTTTTCGGCGCCACATGTGTAAGTTATATTGAATACCGGTACGCATTATTAGCACATCGAAAGGAAAACTAACAAATTAATGGTTAGCACAAGGTTTCACATTGTGGGTTAATTCTAGGAAATCAGAATAGTTTTTAAGGCTTGAACTCGTAAGACTGAAGCTTTGGAGTTGTGTGAGCATCTTTTTTT
Organism: Cryptosporidium felis; assembly: GCA_014529505.1. Taxonomy (NCBI): domain Eukaryota; phylum Apicomplexa; class Conoidasida; order Eucoccidiorida; family Cryptosporidiidae; genus Cryptosporidium; species Cryptosporidium felis. The sequence continues at coordinate 45,779 of JABXOJ010000024.1, forward strand.
CCTCTTAAGTTTTAGAGATTTTTTGGTTGCTTCCTACCGCAATTTTCCTGGAAGAAAATTTTCGGGTTGATGCTACTTTAAAAGGTACTTAAGTTCCTACCACTAAGTTTTGAATATTATTCCATAAGTATTGGATTTCTTTCTTACCCCTCAAAATGATGGAAGAAATACTAGTCCAGGGTCTAGCAGGATCCTTAATAATCTACTTACTTTTTGCAAGAGGAAAAAACAATCTTGCGTTATTTCCTAGACTTTACAAGTTCAGATACTGGATTTCAACAGCTTTATGTCTGTCTTTAGCAGCTTATAGCCTGAATTATAGGTCTCAAACATACTATGATGTAATAGAGATAAATAGATGGGCTCCTAGAGGTGAACTGGTCCAAGCAATTCGAATTGCAAAGAAAAAATACCATCCAGACAAGAACAAACTTGACGAAAAGTCAAATTATACGGAACTTTTTTACGAAATACAAAAGATTGAGACAGTTTTTAACTCAGATACAAAAAGAAATAATTACAACAAGTATGGAGATTTTAGAGCTGATGGGGTTATTGAGGACAAGAATATCATTCTTTGTCTAATTTTGGGAATAGCCTTCCACGTTTACTCCTGTTTGTTTGGGTTCTTTCTCTCGTTCCCACCGATTTTCAGAAAGTCAAGAGGACTGTTCCCAGTATACTCAATTGCAGTGTTTTGTGCCGAGCTTCATATGAGACTTTCCGAGGATCCGAACCCTCTTTCATTTCTTCCTATAATAGGTGGTCTACTTCCCTTCGAAAAGATTCAAATTCTGAGATCTCTTTCAGTTTGTGTAATCTTAATTTCATTCATTTATTCCTCTACCAACTACCGAGACTATGATGAAATTCTCAATAACATGCTAAAAGGAAATCTAATCACAAACAAGAGAGTCATCGACTTGACTCAATCTTTAATCATTCAGCTACAAACTCACGGAGTTGGATATACATCTGGTGGAAATAACCAAAACAAACAAAAGAAGAAGAACCCAGCGAGCTCCGTAAATTCGGTTAATACCACTCCTCTCACAAAGGTCAAGGTTGATAGCGATAATGACCAAGATGATTCACAATCGGAGGTCATTCAACAGCTGAGCGAACCTCTAAAGGAGCTAGCCTCTACAATGAACGAAGCTCAAAAAAAGCAGCTTCAGAATATTCTGAATATCGCTTTCGCTGCCAAAGGGAATGAAAAAAAAGAGAGTGGAGGTTTCCTAAGCAGGATATTCGGGAGTAACTTCTTCTGGATTATTGTTATCGGATACGTTCTGCAAATATTCAAAAGTTACTTTTCTTGATTCTGACTTTTAACCTACAATTCATTTGAGACTAAGGCCTGTTGAGTCTCTAGTCCTTACGTGATGGAAATATACGCTAGTATCCTCTAAACTTTTTTCCATAATCTGGGTCTGATTTTTTCCTTTAATTTTTATTTAGCTTTCACAAACTAGTAATAGGGTTTGGGCATATTTTTTTTTGTGACTTAAGTCAATGAAAATGTTGGTCTGTCTCTTAATCAAAAAAGTTCCTATTTTAAAAAAGCTGGTAAACCGGATAAAATGAAGATTTCAGAAGCTGCATACAGAGCCAGGCTGGCGGATATGGTTGGTAACTACAATGATGTGCTTTCTGTTCTAACAGAGTCTTCTGATTTCAAGGACAACTCGCTTATTTTAATGTTGGCAGGATCCCTGAGGAACAGAGTCACTTCAATAAGAAATTCCCTAAAGGCAATAAAGAACCAAGAAGAAATAAAACTCAAGGAGGGAAGCCTGAATGCAGAGTTTGCACAGGTAATTAATGACATTAAGAAGGAGATAGAAGAATCAATCTTAATGGAAAGCGAGGATGTGATACGAACTATTGATGATAATCTACTGATATATTCCGGTGAAGGCACAAGGGCCTTTTGTATTAAGTTAAAAGGAGACCTAATGAGATACAGAGCTGAAATCCTTGAAGGAGAGGATAAGAGCAAGAGTATCAAAAAGGCTGTTGAACTTTATGAGGACGCCTTAGAAAGAGAAAGGTCATTTTTGGAGAACTATCCGGCTGATCCCCTTTATCTGGCAACAGTTCTAAACTATGCAATACTTAAGTATTCTATTCTGAACAACCCCGAGGGAGCTATAAGATTTGTAAACAGAGCCATTGAGACTGCAGAAAACTCTGTTTCAGATTCTGAACCTCTTTCTGAAAACTCCAAAAAGCTTATCAAGATTCTTAAGGAAAATGTTTCTCATTGGGAGGAAGGATCCAGCGGGATGCTTACAAGTGCCTTCTTTTGATTCATACATCCTTGATGCTAATCTGGCCTCTTAAAATGTCATTGATATTTAATCCAATTTGTGAGTCAATCTTCGAAAGCCCAATCATCTGAAAAGCAAATAAGTTATTATGCTGGTTTTACTTGAAATATTTTTAATTCCTTGGAAATTACCTTGTTTATTTCAGAGAGCTCGTGTACCTCGACAAGATTGTCAATTCGATCCACTTGACCTTTGATCAGACTCAGAAACTTGTAGACCTAATTAAATTAGCCACTAAATTGAACTGAATCAAATGAACATTCGGGAACTTAACCTACCTCAAGCTCATCATCAATATTAACAAATAAGCAAACCGCATCTTTGGTGGTTTCTGTAATTCCAAAGGCCTTTAAAGAAGTGGAAATCTGTTTCAAAATCAATGGTAATTACATGAATCCTTTAATTACGAGCAGTTCTACTTACATTCGTGGATGGAGACATATTGTACAAGACTTCGGTCTCAAATGTTCTAGTTTTTGGTTTACCTTGAAGCGTCCTTCTTAACAAACAAGTAGAAACTGAAGTTAATATATGTTCTAAACTGTAAATCTGTGAATTATCATGCAAGCATATATTGTTTTTTCGGACAAATGAACAAAGTGAGGTGCTAAGTAAAGGAAAATGCTTTAATCTGATTGCTGACTTACCATCTTCGCATTCATCACGACTACATGTTGTTTGTACTCATCTTTAACTAAGCCGCCAAAGTGCGTTTTACTTTTGTCCAAAACAATTTGAAGAAGCTCCTTGGAGTTTGAAATATTGCGAACCAAACATACGGAAATGAACTCTTCTCCAAGTAGCTCGCCTAGAGTGAATCTCTGGAGTTTTGTTCCAAGAGAATTCATGATTTGCAACTACTTTTGCAAACAGAAACTTCACATAAAGTTGCTAAATGACCAATCCACCTCAAAGTGCATTCCAGTCCTTCGACTTGGCTCAGACACATCCACACACACAATGCAAGGTCCCCTTCCTTACCCTTTAAATCCTAATTACCTTAATCACTTTATTAAACAAATTTTAAACTTTAGTGGTAACTGTGTTACCCGCCTAATTTTAGACAGTGCGGCAAAGGCCAGAAAAAAAATACCGGCACGTGCTTTAACTGTCTCAATTATTAACCTTGAGACAAAAAGTTACGGGTAAAAGAGAGTCGAAATAAAAGAAATTAATATATCTAATAATTTGGAACGGAATGTAGCAAATAATAAAAGAAAAGGCGCAACTTTTGTCAAGGCTGAAAATAGCAATTTTAGAAGCTCGGGAATTACGGGTATTTCTTGATAGAGTTATTTTGCTTTTTTTTTAAGAGACGAGTTCAGGAAAATTTGGTAAGAATGGCAAAGTTGATGAAACAGGGTCGTGTTGTTGTTCTTCTTAATGGTCGTTATGCCGGAAAGAAAGCTGTGGTTGTGAATGCTTTCGAGTCTGGAACCAAGGACCGTCCATTCCCATTTGTCTTGGTTGCAGGTGTGGAAAAAGCTCCATTAAAGGTACACAAGAGACTCTCAAAGGAAAAGCTTAAGAAGAAGGCCATGATCAAGCCCTTCCTGAAGTCGATAAACATGAACCATGTGATGCCAACCCGTTATGTGGTTTCGGACTTTGACATCAAACCGCTTCTCCAAGGAATCGATATGCAGGAGTCTGACGGCAAGAAGCAGGCATTAAGAGCCCTCCATCTCGCCTTCAATGACAAGCTTATCAATATCCAAACTGATAAGGGTAAAGCACCAAAGGATTTGATCTTCTTGAGAAAGCCTCTGAGATTTTAAGTACTTTATAGAATATTAGTTGTAGCAATAAATCACTTTAACGAGTTGGCTGTACATTCCTACTTCTTCATTTCTTCTCTTCAAATAACTGCATTTTGATTCTTCCTTAAAGTTTGTACCGAATCCCCTCTGAACAGACCCCCTCTGGACTCCTCCTCTATACTAGTAGAAGGTGAATAGAGTCGCGACCCCACTTCTGAACCCCGCCACAGAGAGGCAGAATCAGGTCCATTGAAGAACCTGAAGCTGAATATACCTCAAGTCTACAAGAACATTAAGGTATCCAACCAAGTCATGTATCAGACTCTTATTTTCCGATTCAATAAAGATCTCAAAATTCAACCTAGCACAAAAGTGCCGACGCTGCTCGAATTATTTCCAAAGCTTCCCGCCTAAGTTACTTGTAAGGGTCTTGCCATAAGAAGCGCCAACTGAGACCCACATATTAGAGTTCCAGTTTGCGGAAATCAGTTTTCTATTACTAGGTAGAGGGGGAGTCCCGGAAGCGATTAACAACACAAGTAAATATATATCTCTAGGTTTTGAAATAACTGAGCGCAAGAAAAGATGGAAGTGGTGAACTCTGCAGTCACAATAATAAGTGATCCTGAAAAGTGTAGAACCTGGGTATCACAGCACAGGTCATCAGTGAAGGCTTATATTTCATTGGCGATATTCTGTGTGATTGTATTCTTTTTCCTTTCTGATGGAGATTTCTCATTTCTGCTAACCTTGTCCTCACTTACTTCGGCCTTCAGCTTTGCCATGGTTTGTCTCAAGATCGAAATTACCAAGTCATGCGCAGGGGTCTCCCTCAAGATGATGGAGGCCTATGTGATTCTCATTTTCGCAAGACTATGTTCAATAATTCCCTTTGAGGGGTATCTACCTTACGACAGAAGTGGGGATTGGCTATACCAAACATTGGAGGCAAGCTGTATGATTATTGCTGGAACAATTGTTTATCTCTGCAGATACAGATACAAGGAAACCTACGACCCAAACTCTGATGAATTTAATAGTATGTTTTTGATCATCCCGGCTCTAATCATGGCTCTAATCTTCCATCCGTCACTTAACTCGTGGATGCCCGCGGATATTGCCTGGACCTTTGCTCTCTACCTGGAGAGCGTCGTCGTGCTTCCCCAGCTCTTCATGTTTCAAAAGGAACGCAAGGTTGTTCCATTCACCAGCCACTTCCTGGCAATGCAGGCTGTCAGTAAAGTCCTAGCTTTCATCTTCTGGATCTCCTCCTACACGGAACTGAACGACCCCTCTAAGGTCCTGAAGAAACATGTCGGCTACTGGGTCATTATAATGCAAATTGTCCAACTCGTCCTTATGGGAGATTTCATCTACCACTACGCTAGGTGTATCACAAGAGGCGTCCCAGTACAATTCATTCTTATGGAAAACGTCTAACCTCTCCTCGAGGAGAGTTTCAGGGCAGGAGGAGAGCCGGGGTCAAAGGGAAGCTCCCGGCTCCAGTGTATAATTTTCGTATTCCCAAGAACTTATAAGCCTTGGAAATCTAACCTAAGTGGGATTTCCGCGTCTTAGATTCGAACCCTAAGAACGCACTTGAACATTGAGATTGTTCTAAACCCCACGACTAAAAGCGGCAACTACTTCAATGTTAAGGTAGAAACGAGAATACTAGAAGTAGTAGTATGGTAACAACCGTAGAAATAGTACTACCGGTAAATGGATAGTAATATATCTCCCTACCCTTTTCCGCATTCCCGGAATCCATACCTATCTTACACGGTCTACCCTTCCCAGTGTGCACTGCCTCCCCTCCTGGTGGTTGGTTCCAGGCCCGTCCAAGAACCTCTGAAACCATCTACATCCGTTTTTCGCCACGAATTTGTTTATTCCCTCTTTCACTCCTTTCTTTGCTACATGTCCACATTCAAAATTTTTACTTGTTTGCATGTAAGGAAAAATCTTTTATGGCGCCAAGACCCTGCAGTGTATAAATATCCTGTTGCGAGCATGTAGGGGGAAAAAAAGATAAAAGGTAGGAATCATAAATCGGGAGTCTCAGAAGATTATTTCCCCTGTTTTATTTTTTTCATTTTTCCAAGGTTTGGTTAAAAAAGAAAGTTAATCGCATATTTGAGAAATGTCAATCTGTCAAGAAAAAGCAAGAGAGCTTGTGGAGAATGCAAAGAAGATTGCGAGTTCGGGAAAAGGGATTTTGGCAGCTGATGAGTCCACTGGGACAATAAAGAAAAGGTTTGATCAAGTTGGAGTAGAGAACACAGAGGCGAATAGGGCTGCCTACAGAGAGTTACTCTTCAAGACCCAAGGTCTGAACCAATACATTTCTGGAGTTATCCTGTACGAAGAGACCCTCTTTCAGACGGCCTCCTGTGGCGAAAAGATGACTGACCTGCTATTGAAACAAGGAATCCTACCAGGAATTAAGGTCGACACCGGTTTGACTCCGCTCCCCTTCTCTGATGGAGAGACCTCCACAACGGGTTTAGATGGACTTGGTGCGAGATGCAAGAAATATTATGAGGCAGGGGCCCGCTTTGCTAAATGGAGAGCCGTCCTGACAATTGATCAGTGCAAGGGAAAGCCCAGCTGTCTCTCTATCTCTGAAACTGCACACACCCTGGCTAGGTATGCAGCCATTTGCCAGGAAAACGGCATTGTTCCCATCATTGAACCTGAAATACTTGCAGATGGTAACCATGATATTGAAGTCTGTGCAAAAGTTACCGAGAAGGTCTGGGCTTATGTGATTAAAGCTTTACACCTGCACCATGTGATTTTGGAGGGCTCGCTCTTGAAGCCGAATATGGTTACTCCGGGAGTTGATTGTCCAAAGAGAGCCTCTCCGCAAGAAATCGCATTCTTCACCGTGAGGACCTTGATGAGGACCATTCCTCCCGCCGTGGCTGGAATCATGTTCCTTTCTGGTGGACAGTCCGAGGAGGAGGCTTCTCTCTGCCTCTGTGAAATGAATAAAATCAAGGAATGCCCTCTTTTCCTCTCCTTCTCCTATGGTCGTGCTCTCCAGGCATCCGTTCTCAAGGCATGGAAAGGGAACTCTGCCAATACCGCCGCTGCCCAACAAGCTCTTTTGGAAAGGGCTAAGGCCAATTCCGAGGCTCAACTCGGAATTTACAAGGGAGGCGTCGGTGGCTCCTCCGCCTCCGAAGGTCTTTTCGTAAAGTCCTATATCTACTAGGCATGGCCCCCCCTATCCATATGTAGTAGATAGAAATCCTAAAACTCTATCGCTCCTTTGCCACTGAATCCCAACATCCAGGTCCCCCCCCCGTCTCATTCTCCCATTTGTACCTTGCGTTAAGTATGTCCGAAAACCCTCAATGCTCCGATCATATCCAATAAATCACTACTCCGTCTCGGTGACGAGACAAAAATGTCCGCATCCAGAAGGACAAACTGAATTTGATTGAAACCACTCTTTTATATGTCCTGGATGTCCTCCGTGTTTACAAAATGGGCACCCAACCCAAAGTCCGAATACGGGCTCCCTGCAAAGAACGCAGACATTCTTTACGGAATGGCAGTCCGAACAAAAATGAAGGTCAGTTCTCCGTATTGGAGTTCCCCTTCCATCTTGTTGTGGCTTCTCCGATTTGATTGCTTTCTTGCAAATTGTTACAGGCTCGCCGCTATCTTCTGTATTGATTTTTATCTCAGTTCCGCAGTAGAAATTGGACTCTGAGATATTTTCCCTGGCAAGATTTCTAACTTCCTTAAATGGAGATGCCTTTATAATTTGTAAAGAGAGGCAAAACAGTCCAAATTTCCTTAGCAAAGCCACCAGAGAGAGTGTCCATTTTAATTGCATTCGCTGAAAAGTACGAAGAATCTTTGACTCTGGTGGAACAAGTGATGGCAACAGGTTTTGCACAATAATCAGACAAACCACCAAATTGTTTCTACTGGACTGTATTTTAAGCTCTTCCAAAACGCCTTTCAGAGTCTCTTTAGGATTATCACGGTTTCCTTCGATGAATGTGCTATTTGAGTTTTCCAGGATGTTGATGTTCATAGCCTCCAGGAAAAACTCAAATACACATTTGATCTTTTCACAGGAGTTCAGCTTCTTTAGATTCTCTGTGTTGAAAAGAAAACTGCTAAGATCCTCACCTTTTCCGGAAGAGATTATGCCACTTTTTCCCTTCCTAGAAAGGTCTATCCGACTTTCCAGGACAAAAGAACCCCACTTCCTAAGCCAACCTTCGATTTTGAGAGAGCACGATTTTGAAAGAACCAAACTCCAACTAGGAGCCACTCCAAAAGTCTTAAGCTTGTGAAGTAATTCTAACCAGTCTGACTTTCTGTTGGCGAGTTTGTGGATATGCAGTCTTCTTTCCAACTCACATCTTGGATCTAAAACGGAGGCCAAATCACCTGGAAAGGGAGTCAGTCCAATATCTGGTAGAAATCCAGAAATAGAATATAGCGAATACTTGAAAAACTCGTTCCTCTCACTACAGAACCTGAACACGGAGTTTGAGGCCCCCAGAAGCTCCTTTATTTCGCTTCGGAATTTACTAGTCTCATTTTCTTCCTTTTCCAGAAATTCACCGGAAAGTTCAGAATCCCTGATTTCCAAGGATGTGGAACGCCCGGATCCTTGATCCAAACTGGCTATGCTAGAGTACTCATTGCTTCCAGCGCTGTTTCCTGAAAGTACCTTCTTGGAGAACTCATGAGATAGATTAAAGGCAACTTTCTGGGCAGCCTCTGAAACGTTTCTAATATTTGGGATATAAGTACAAGAAGAAGTCTGTACTCTTCTCAGAGGTTTGGGTAAATCCTCCCAGATGGAAAGAATTAGCTTTTTATCGGTTCCACAACTAATTATTGCGTCGGAGTCAAGCCAATCAAAGTCTCGGACAACATCAGAGTGCCCGTAGAATCTTTGAATAGGTCTTATAGGGTCCATAAGATCGTAGAGGTTTATCATGGGATCAATGGCGGAAGAGCAGAAAGCGATTTGAGAGGGGAATCCGGGCCTCCATCTTACCTTTCCCACCACAAACCTTGACTGAACCTTGGCAACTGAAGTGATACCATCCATTCTTCGAATGTCCCAAATTTGAACACCGTTTCTGGAGCCAGTCAGGAAGATATTGTTGTCATGGGGGTTCCATCTGACGCAACTAAGACCTTTGGAAAGGGTCCGGGTTTTGCTACTTTGGGAAGCTTTAACTCGAAAATCCAGCAGAGAAATTGTCCCATCGTCATAGGCCAGGAGCACCTCAGCATTTGTCCAGGATCCTCCGGATCTTAAGTTCCTGGACTGCATATCTCTTATGGGCGAAGAAGTTACACAAGCTGACCAAATTGGAGTGCATTTCTCTTCAGAAGAGCTGATGTTGATTCCAGAACATTCAAAGAGAGCCTCTCCATCAATCAATTTGACCTCACCATCTTGAAAGCCCAGAGCAAAGAATCTAGAAGAATCCCCCACCCATTCAAGACAGCATCCCGCAACATTGTGAGATCTGAACCTGGATGACAACTGCCAATGTCTCCCTTTTAAGCCAACATAGACATGGGCAGAGCCATTCAAAGACAGCCCTAGCAAGACATGGGAGCCCCTAGACCATCCTATATCAACAAAATTGGTCCTAGAAATATTGTAGAAGCTCGAGATCCTGTCGTAATCCACCGTGCTGAGTTGTAATAGCGATCTCCCTCCAACTGCGACCCTGTTCAGTAAAGGGTCCGAGTTGCTCATCCCAGTTTCATTCTCCCCTTCTTCTATGAAGTCCCCCTCCAGTTTTTGCTCCAGAATCTTGGCAGATTTGGACCAGTGACAAACAGAAAGGCAGCTTGGAATCGCTGAAAGCTGCTTTATACAGTGAGCTCCAGTATTCCCATTCGCCCCGTGACTGCTGTGAGGTCCAAAGACCCTAAGAGCTCCTTTCTGATCATATTCCATTAATTAGCTTTTCCTCATATTGCAGAGCGCTTCTCACACTGATTTTCTCAATTTTAACTCTTCGTGTCATACCTATCTTACATATTAGTCTACCTGTTTGGCGCCCTCAAGTACTCAGGTGTCCTCGGACTTGAGTAAAACTGCCTGGCCAATGAGTAACTTTCAGGAAGTTAAATTGAAAATTCTCACCTTTTTTTATTAAGCATACAGGCAGAATCCCCACTTTATTTGTAACTTTCTTGTTCTTTTGGAAATTACAGAATAGTTTGAAATCAAGATTTTCTTCAAACTCGATACTCATTTTCCGAAATCAAAGTGATTATCAAAATCTTTTCCAGGTTCCAACCGGAACTGGTTAACACTTTCCACATACGCCTGGCTTTGTAACTGTAATAATACGGATACCTGGCTAAGAAGGGCAAAATTTATGTGGAGACAGAGTAATTAGGTTCGTTGCTTTTTCTCTCCTTTTTATTTATTTCCACTTTCTATCCAACTTAAATCTGGTGTAAATTTCCTTTTTTGTGTCTACGTTAGTTAATTTTTTATTTACCCCAATTTTTCCTCAGATACCCACTTATGTGGTGGCAAAAAGGTGTAAATCACCAATTACCGGCAAAATACACTGTCAACTATTGCCGTGCAAATTCATATTTTAGTTGCACACATTTATCTATAAATGACTCTAACTTCACCTAATAAGGGAAAGTCAGCATGGGTTCAAAAGTAACTTCTTTTGAAAATGAAAATTCGACAATAGTATGTTTACTTGAATTCCTTTTCAAAAAGTTAATATCCGGAAATTCATTGGCATTTCTCTTCCTTTTCAAACAAATGTACAAACCAGATGACTTCCGAGATTTTCGGTCATAAAATTAATTCCCTTGAAGACAGATTTTTGAGTTTTAAAAAATTCCACAAGTCTCGCACAAAGGTAAGAAAAGTAGGGCTTTGCTCTGAAACTTATATCCGGAGGCTAAAACTTGGCACTGATTTGCAGGATTTGGAGTTGGAAATAAAAGAGCTTGAGAGGCTGATAAATTTTGAATACAAAGAAATTCAAGAAATTAAATCAAAGAAGGAGAAAAGCCTGAGAGACCTCGAACTTGGGATTTCAAGACAAATCCTCGAACTGAGAGAAGCGAGAAACGAGTCGGAGAGTATTGTGGAGGTAAAAATAAGGGACCACATTTCTCGGATGGAAACCTTGGAATTGAACAGATTGTCGGAAGTAGACACAAAGAGAGAAGAGCAATTTGAAGAGGTTTCAAGATCTCTGAACGACTTAACACACAAAGTCGAGGCTTTGCGAAAAAAAAGGTTAGTTTAAAGGATTGGAAAAGCTAACCAGTCCCCCCATATTCGGGACTTGAGATATTGATTTTTGTCTCAAAACTTTAGAAAGAACATTCACTCGGTATTCAAGGAGGAACTGAAAAGAAGTAAGTTGAAATGGAGTCGGATATTCGAGCTTCAAATTAAAATTGGACCTTGAATTTACTCGTTCTCACAGAATCAGAAGAGATTACAAAACAAGTTTCGGAGGAGTCCTCAAGGAGGGAAAGCTCCATTCAAGGAATGAAACAGTAAGTTTAGTAAATTCTTCCGTGAGTTCAGCCCACTCCCCTCGTACCTTTCCCTCACCTCTGAAGACTTTTAGATGACACTCTAAGTCACTTCACTGCGGAAATGGAGACTTCGAGGATAAGCAGGACGGAGATTGACAGGCAAATCCTGGATCAGCTAGAGCTTGCTTGCCAAGACACAGAAAACAAGTTAGCAGGAATTATGAAACTAAATGACAGTTAAAACATTATTAAATGGGTCAGGTGTGACTGAGTGCAGGCCAGGAGCTACTCAGTCGCGCTTGACTGATAACTGTATAACGCCGGTAATTGATTCCGTGTATGGATGCGTCCCACGGAAAAGCCTATTGCGTAGAGTTGATGATCTCCACGAAAGTCGGTTTCAGAGAGGCTCCTCCAACAAGGAACCCATCAATATCAGCGCATTTTATGAGTTCATTGCAATTCTCAGGTGTAACGGATCCCCCATATATGATTCTCAAATCGGAGGAGGTCTGGGAGTCATATGTCTTGGAAATGAACTCTCTGATGAACAAGTGAGCCTCCTGGGCCTGCTCTGGAGTTGCTACTACTCCAGTTCCGATTGCCCATATTGGCTCATATGCAATAACCAAGTTTGAGAGACTGTCGATCCCCTTGAGGCCTTCGGTTAGCTGCCTTTGAATTATATCGTTGGTCTTGCCTGTCTCACGCTCACTCAGAGACTCCCCGATACAAAGGACGATCTTCAAACCATTTTCTAACCCTCTTTTTACCTTCGTATTCACCACCTGATCCGTCTCTCCATAGTACTGTCTCCTTTCTGAGTGCCCCACCAAAGTGCAGTCAACGCCCATATCCTTAAGCATCTCGCAGGAGACCTCCCCCGTAAAAGCTCCACTCCCAGTGGCGGAAATATTCTGAGACCCTATCTTGAATACTCCCTCCCTACTGTCGCCTCCAAAAAGTTCCTTCACCAAGGAAATGTGCAGGGCCGTAGGAAACAAGTAGACCTCAGAATTACTTGAACCAACCTTCCTAAACGCATCAATTAAGTTCTTCAGAGACTCCCTTGTGCCGTTACACTTAAAGTTTCCTCCAACGAAGTATTTTTTCGACATTTTTATCATCTACTTTCGGTGCTCTGCAACTTTCTTTCTGTCCTGTGACCTCGAAACAAATATTTTGTTGGATCTGCAAATTGTACTGCGATCCGCGAAACCCTCACCCTTGATTCAAACGTATTCAGTCTTGAATCCAATAAATCTCTCTTCACTGCTATCTTGCCCCTGGTGTATTTTTGTACAGGTCTCAAGCCCACAAATATCCTGGTTGAGAATGAGGCGCCAATAAAGATTCAATATTATTTACATACATGCATGGGAAATGGAACCGCCAAGGTGGGCAAATACTAGGATTTTGGTCTCCTTTTGGAAATACAGATCAACCGACTACGGCCACTCAAAAATATCCAATCAAAATGGAACCATTCGCGGCAGTCGCCTTTCTCGAACCTCTCCTTTCTTTCGTCCCTACTCCTGTGGCTCCGTTTATTTTCCTCGATTTCCACCTTTCTCTTCCCTCCCACCTGCGAGAACTAATCAGATGCATACCTGTTCAAAAGTTCCCTAAGCGGTTTACATTGATTTTCCAGAAATCCTTCTCCAAAAGCTGCTTATACTCTTTTCCCTCAAAATATAAGGACAGTAGGGGCCCCAAGAAGATCTTCGTAGGGGAAGCCCAGACTCTACCAATACCTGTCTTTACCTCGTCTCCTGCCATTGGACATCCAGTATAATCAAGATTTGTTCTTCCCCTTTGGCGCCAAAATAACATTGGGCAGAATAGGCAGAAATCTGTTAATTGAAATTTAGCAGGCAGGAGAAAGTAAAATGGGAGATTCCGCGTTGGAAAAGCCACTTCTCGGAGGGCCAGGGGGAGGGTTCAAGATATTTTCAGGTATAGGAAGTGTCCAGAAAAGACTGATTTATGCAACGGCCTTTTGTTTGGTTTTCACCTTAGTAGAGGTGGTAGTTGGGATTTTTTCAAATTCCCTTGCACTCATTTCAGATGCATCTCACTTGATTTCGGATATCTGCAGCTACCTGATTTCCCTGTTTGGGCTTCACTTATCAAAGAGAAAGGCCACCACCACCATGTCTTTTGGCTACAACAGAGCTGAGATTTTGGGGGCTCTATTAAGCATTTTGCTCATTTGGATCATGACCATCATGTTGGTTTATGAGGCGATTCAGAGAATCTTCAATCCTGTTGAGGTGGACGGCTTTTCTATGTTTGTGACTGCAATTTTTGGCATTCTTTCGAACCTTTTTATTAGCTTTGTGTTATCTGTCCACAATCATGGAATGGGATCCTTGGGAGCCGGTTGTACCCACCGCTTTCCCAATCCAAATAAGGACTCTGGCAGAGGCCAAAGCCAGAGTAGATTCCACGGGCACGATCAAAACCACCCCTTGATTTCCAATGCAAGCGCCTTCTCACCAGAGGACAAAGAGATCGGACAGAAAGAGAAGGGCGAGTACCCCAGTGGAGGAGTAAGAACGGGAACTCAAAACAAGGACGCAAATAACGAAATTACAGATGTTTATTCCGGTTTGTCTCACTCTCCTGTTTTAAGGAGAGTTAACTCCAGCTTTAGGACAGGAAACTACGACTGTGGTCCCGAAGACTGTGACCACGAACTGAAAAAGACCCACTCCCATCACCCTTCAGAACGGGAGAGTTTGGCACTGAGATCGGCGTATATACATGTTATCGGGGACGTGCTGCAGAATGTGGGAGTGATGCTCGCAGGGCTGTGCATTTGGTTTAGCCCGAGTTGGACAATTGCGGATCCTCTCTGTACCATTCTCTTTTCATTCTTTGTCCTTGCAACAACTATCAGGATTTTGAAGGACTCAACAAACGTTCTAATGGAGGGGACTCCCATAGGTATAGACTGTGTCTCCATTCAAAACGATTTCCTCAAAATCTCCTCGGTTCTGGAGGTTCACGACCTCCATATATGGTCTCTTTCTGTTGGAGTCCCTGCTTTGTCTTGTCATATAGTTGTGGACTCGGAGGAAAGTGCAAGAATTACCCTGAGATATGCAACAGATCTTTGCCAGAACAAGTACGGTATATTTCATACCACAATCCAAATAGACTACACCCAGAACAAGCTCACATGTGGGACAATCCACCACCAAAAGTGCTTCACCGGCTCCAGTAGCTTGCCTAGGGATGGCCACGAAGTCCCTGCCATAGGATACTCAGCCTGAAATTCTGTTAGCCAGTGGCTTGGTAGCCTGGGAAGTAAAGTAATTTTCCGAATAGTAGCTTTATATATAAATATATATTGATAGTAGTAGTAATAAGTAGATGGCTCAGGCAAGCAACTTCGCCCTTCTTTGTCTATCTTCCCACATCTTCTGAGTTCTGCTCTTTGTAGACTTGTTCGGCAAGTTCGGAAAGAGTTACGCACCTGTACTTCTTTGAGAGCTCTGGAAGCATTAGCTTGAATACCTGGATGTTGGCTGACCTAAAGCTGTTGGAAGGAATATGCACGCAAACTATAGAGCCCGGAGCCGCGTTGCTGGTACAGAACTGAGCGAGAAATTGTGGAAACCCCTGCAAGGATACGTCATTCGGGTAAACGTCACACATAACAACAGTGTAACCTCTGGAGATCACCATGTCGTACTGCTGCTTGGTAAGTCTTCCAAAAGGTGGTCTGAACCACTTGTACCTTCTTGAGCTTTCTCCATTTAGAGCAGGAATCTCCGACGCCCTGAAAGTCTGAGTCCGGAATGGGGTCTGAAACGTAGTATCGAAGTCCCCTTCCGCTCCCGAAGCCCCCCCTTGCTGCAAGTTGTCCACTAAAGCTCGGGGGGATTCGAGGGATTTAAAGGATGATGAGGATGAGGAGTAAGGGGTGGATTGACGAGATTGCGGTTTTGATTGAGACTGGGACTGAGATTCCAGCTGAAGCCGGAAAGATGAAGAAAAGGATGAAGTGGAACGGAAAGAAGAGAGTGAGGGAGTCGGAGTTGGAGTTGGAGTTGAAGCGGAGCCCCGAGAACCGGAGAGACTTCTCTGAGTGCCCATCTGCATGGGAGGAACTATATAAGTGTCGCTGGAAATATACCCTGGGTTGTACTTGGCAATGAGGTTCTCGCAGTCTAGAAGGTGTTTGGAGAAGGTGGATATGGGAAGTTTGTGTGCAGGGATATCCTTCGCCAGGTGGTTTCCGAGTTCGTGGCCCTCGGACACGCACCTCCTAAGAAAGTTATCAGCACCCTTTATGTACTTCGCGTTTCTCTCCGTAACGAAAAAGGTGCATTTAATATTGTACTCTGCCAGAAGGGACAGGATGTCCTCATTAGTTTTGTGGTCTAGTCCGGGAACGTCGTCAATAGTTAGGGCCACAAGAGGTAATTTGGTTTCAAACCACCAGATTGAATCAAATAGGTAAGCACCAAAAGAGTTCAGGAGGGACTTAGAAATAAAAGAAGATCTCCCAAAGCGAATAAAGCTTCTAATTGCCCATCTAGTGCCAGATTTATTCAAAGTTTCCCAGGCAGTCTTGCTGAACATGTTCCCGGTCTTGCTTTTACTGGACGAAATGGTGTTCATTACATAAATCTGAGAGTTACGTCTCCTCGCCAGCTCCTCAGGACCTAAAATGTAGTGGAAAATGTTAGCACTTTAAAATTCTAGAGGCCCCCTCAGTACAGGCTAGCCCCTCTGGAAACTGAAACTTACCTACTCCCTCCTCCTCTAACCCACTCACCAAGCTATTAAAGGCTGCATTCTCAAAAATATCCCCACCTGCCAGGTCCGAGTCATCTGACCTATCAGACTGACTGCCGTTACTGCCATCTCCTTCCATAAAAAGCTTTAAGAAATTCAGCCTCTTCTTCTTTCTTCTTTTTCCCATTGCCTACTTTAATGTTTTTTCAACGGCTCGGCACCCCGGAAACCGCCGGAAGTTTGGCGCCTAGTTTTTAGTTGACATTAAGAGATATAGTCGGAAAGTAAAGAAAAACGACATAAAGAAAACAAAGATAGAGGGAGCAAAAGTAGAAAGAATTTAGTTGATAGTTTGGAATTAGATGGTACATGAAGCCATCAAGAGTTTGAACTTTGAAATTCAAATTCTGAGATTTTGGAGTGGAGTTCAAGGAAATGAAGGGCAGGCCAAACTCGGACAGACGACCCAAGTCCGGGGAAAACGAGGAACCCAAAAACAAGTTCAGATTTGAGAGCTATATTGACAGGCTTTCTGGGATAGAGCTCAAGGTTGGGGAAGACGAGATCTGGGACTTTGGAAAGGATGAGGGCGTTATCGAAGAAAAATGGTACGGTGAGACAGTGGAAGAGGACCCTTGGGGGGAGGACGCAGAGGAAGCGACTCTGGAGCAGCAGGTGAAGGATCAGCTCTCAAGTACTGCTTTTGCGGAGAGTCTAAAGTACTGGGAAGGGATGGTTAGGTATTCGGAGTTTGTGGATTTGGTCAAGATTTTAAGGCCCTATAGGTACTCTCTAGTTCATGTTTTGCAGTCACTAGAGCTAATAGTTGAGGAGTTGACCTCGAAAATCACCGATTGTGAGTATCCGGAGACTGCAGAAGCTGTTTCTTTTTTGATTGGGGCTCTTGCCAAAGATACTCGTTCAGAACTCCTACCAATGCTTCCAACAATCTTTGAGTCTCTTTCGAGTCGGTTGGAGAATCCCTTTAGGGAAGTTTCCATAACTGGGAGAGGAGGTGTTGGTCTTTATAACGAGAAGGTGATCCAGTCTGTCTTTTCTTGCACCAGTACAATCTTCTTCTACCTCTCCAGCTACATATTGAGGGACTTGGGTAGTTATTTGTCAATATACAGAAGATGGATTTACCACCCCAGCTCGGCAGTCAGACATTTCTCCTCCGAATCTATTGCCTATGCTTTGAAGAAGAGTAAAGGCCCAGAAATTGTCAGGTCTCTTGACCTAATATTCCAATTTTCACTTGAGGAGTACAATTCAAGTACCCGCAAGTCCCACCTTTTGAATAAGTGGGTCTCTAATGTAATTTGTAATGTGGTCTTTTCCATTAGAGGTTGCATATCTACTCAGGGAGAGCTTGTACTGAGATACCTTTTCAGACACCTTGCTTTTGGACTTAAGATAGACCCAAGCCTAGCTTCATCTTCCACCAATTATTTTGCTCTTTTCCAGTCCTCCCAACAAGATCATGGCATTATTTCCAGTTTCCTCCTCCAGTCCATGGATAACCCTGAACTTGTTTGTAACGAGAACTTTCAGAGCATTTGTGACGAAGACTTTAGAAATTCCTTTCCGGCTCTTAGAACTATTCTCCAAGAAATCCTGGAAGAAGTACGCTCTCAGGTCTTCGCAAACCCCAGTTCCGAAGGTCTCTTGTATATTCTCGTCCTCCTTTCCACTATTTACATGGAAATGTTCCAAATTTTCACGACTTCCGAGGCTTCTTTTGGAATAAAATCCTCTTCACTTGCTTTTTCTGTCCAAATGCTGGACAGTTTCTGCCCCCAAGAAGACAAGCCACTTCATAAGAAGAGAAACCCTTACTCAGACATTTCTGGTACTTTTGTATTGAAGCTTGTCTTGCAATCCATTCAGGATGAACGTTTTCCCAAGATGGTTGCCTCTGCCTTGGAATTTGATTCTTTTTCTTCCCAGAATAAAGAGAATTGCCATCAGAAAATGGCTTCTCTGACCCAAATCATCCACCCTTATTTGGATCTCATTTCAAAGGTTTCTCGAACAAGCATTTCTTCCAAGCTTACAAAAATCAAGATCCTTCTAGATTCCGGCTTTGAGCTCGATTCCTACTCTCCCTTACCCCCTTCCCTTAACTCCCTCCTGCAAGGATGTTTCAAAAGGTCAGGCAGCCACTCAGACATGGGTTGGCTAACTATTTTACTTGAAATATCCTGCTCTCTGTACGGAGGTCTGGAGGATGGATTCGGTCTAATGGCTTCTGTTTCTGGCTGTACTTTAGATATTCTCTCTGCGTTCAAAGACGACTTTTTGGAGGAATCTATTAATACTATGCAAACCTCGTTGAAATACCAACAAGTATGTTTTGAGGTTATTCTCAAATCTGGTACCCCAGAGAATCTGACGCCTTACTTTAATCTTCAAACTATAGTCTACCGGTTTATGGGCCTTCGAGAGTTTGGCCTGGATACTTACAACCAGTATTTCAACAATCCCCCCTTGGTTTGTGCAATTCTCAAGAGCTGCAGAATTGTTCTTAGCCACCCAAATACTGAACTTCAAAGTCTTCAGGTTGCCCTGGAATTGATTCGCCTATTTTACTCAGAGCCTGGTAAAATCCAGCCTTACCTGGAAAATACCTTTACTCAAAGCCTCAAAGAAGACCTTCAGACCGTGTTCCTCCGGCTTTTTGGATCCAACCTTGAGGAAAGAACTGAAATATTGGCTGTCTTTGCAACTCTCGAGTACCTTCAAATCTTCAAGAGCTTTTGCTCTCTTTTTAACGTGTTCCAGATTACCCAAGTTTCTCTAGAAACTATGATTTCCAAGGTATATTTTTGGATGTACTCAGATCCCAAATTTGGACATGAAGAATACGGGTCTCTGGGGATTCCAGAAATTTCCTTTTTCTTAAACTCCCCCTCATTGTCTTTCATACCATTGAACTACGATTTGGAGCTGATTTCAATAATAGAAGTATTGTTCACGCAAACCACGAATTCCAACAAATCCCTTAATGGAGCTTTGGGTGACTGGGACATTCCAGGGAAAAGTTTACGGTGGATTTTTCTCTCCTGGATTGCCTCACCCCTTCAGGAAGTTAGGAGGGAGGCTTCAAGATTCTTGCTTGACTTATTGTCTCACCGAGAATCCATGGTGGCTCTTCTGGGTAAGGAAGAAACGGAAGGAAAAGACTTCAGTGAGGGAAATGGAAGGTTTCTAGATATAGTCCAAGGAGTAAGACTGGTTACTGAGCTGGAGAATGATGAAGCCAATATCGAGAATGAAAGGTCCAAGATCAGGTTGATCCAGCAGATTTGTGATCTAATATGCCAGAGGGTGGCATATTTGTGTGCCCCTGGTTCAAAGGAGAGCTATGATTCTTTTCTAGTAATTCTGATGTTAAGATCCGTGGTTTCTCAGCTGAACTTAAGATTTAGCATTGTTTGGAAGCCTGTTGTGGAAATTTTGACAAAGCTACTCAGAACAAGCATGCAATATGATTCGGAGAATGAGCCTGGATCGAGAAAGAATTCTTCTAGCAACCCAAAGATTGGGTCAGAATTCCTGGTGAAAGCACTCTTGTCCGCAGTATTTAATCAAATATACTCTAGCGCTTACAGAATTGGATTGGATCCTGAAGTCTACGAAAGGTTTGGTTTCACGGACGTATATACTTCCATTGAATGGAGCTGCAGACTATTGTCTCAGATCAGATTCTCGGGCTTTGAGGAGGAAAGGGTAGGTGGAAGCCACGTTGATAACTGTTACATCAAACTAGAGTACTTTAGGATTCAGATTCTCTACTGGTTGGTTCAGCTTTCTCTGGAGTTCGAGGGAATTCAGGAACAGCTTAGTATTCTTAAAGTAAACAAGGAGTTGGAAGGGCTTCGGGGCAGTCATTGGGGCCTTCTAGACTTTTTCCCCAGCAAAGGAGGACATATTCAGAAAATTTGCAGCTTTTTAAAGGTCTTGGAGACGGTTTTGGAGAACAGAAAAAGTGGCCCCGGAGACGAGAGCCAGGCTTTTAGTTTTTTACTGGAGAAGTTTGTCTCGGAGATCGCCCCCAGGATGTTAAAGATTAACCACATTGAGATCCAGATGCTTCTTATTCGAATTATCTCTGGCTTTGGTCAGGAATCCGGCAGGATCTCCAAGTACAAGACAATGTTCCAGGGTCTAATTTCAGGGTCTTCTAAGGATGGGGAGATTCAGAGTTTGAGAAGCAACTTACTAGCTTTTTCTCTTTCTACTGATAAGGAGGGCGTGATTGCGAAGGAAGACAGAGATTTAGTGGTTCCTTTAGTGATTAGAATCCTGCTATCAAAGCTTGGGAAGGACAAAGAAGGCCCAAACAAGTCAAACTGCATTTTAAGAGTCTCCAGGAAGGGAAATAAAGCCCTGACCTTAGCAAATAAGAGAAAAGTAATAATCTCCCATTTATCGGGACTCCCAAAAGATGAAATGAGTTTCCTGCTTTCCACAATAATAGATCCTCTGGTTACCATTTATTTGTCACAGGGTCCAAGAATTCAACAACCAGGCTCAGTGGAGGACCCAAACCTTGGGTTTAAGGATGAAATTCTGGCCCACATCAAAGGTAGTGACTCAACCTACAAAGAAGCTCAGGGCTTTCTCAAGTCAACCCTACTTGACAGAATATTAAGGAAAAACAACACCCTCCAAGTACCCAGCCTTTGGAGGTGGAACAATTGGGAAGGGGAAACTGGATTTGCGTTTTCCTGTTATATTGAGGACCTGGGTGCTTTTACTGATGCAGATTTAACCACTGGGACTGGTGGTAGTTATAAGTACGTAATCCTTACCTTCAAGCAAACTAAATTGCACGCTCGCCAGTTTAAAGGAATCTTGAAGTTCCTTTCTTACTTGGAACATATATTAAATTTTATGTCTCACTCTCTAAAAGATTATTCTCACGTAATACTAATCATCCTTGCCAACATCTTGCACCTGGCAAATGGATACGAAGAAAAGATTGAGGAATCTGAAGAGTCTGAGGAGCCCGAGGAGCCTGAAGAGTCTGAAGAGGTAGTGGATGAGTTGGAAGATTATTTGCCTCGGGAAAAGAAAGAAAACAACGAAGTTGTATTCTATTATCAAAGGATAAAGAAAACTAATAGACAAGTATTTACATCAATATCAGCGATATTAATTGGATATCCGGAAAATATTGGCCTATGGGAATACATACTTAAACCAGTTTCCCCAATAATGCTTTCAAGTTTTAAGACGAATATTCAGGGATTGGGTGGGAACAGTCAGATTTCTGCAATAATGAATTTAATGATTACTATTTCCCGTGAGGAAAAACTCTTCAGGCTGTACTCTTCTCTATTTCCGGAGATTCTCGGAGATTTTAGCACCATGATGTCTCAAAATGGGATTTTGGAGAAAATCTCGGTAGGAAGAGGGCCCAGGACTGGCAGAATTTTCGGGCAGAGGATCTCCGGCTCCTGGTCGTCAGAACTGCTTATATCTGCGGTTGTAGAGGTGTTCCTGAGCTTGCTACTTGGAGGGAGTCAGAGAGTTTTGTTGTTTTTGGAGACCTTTGGCACCGGCAGCCAAACTATGTACTTAAACGGTACCCAAAATATTCGAGTAGTTATTGTGGATACAATCTCCGGTCACTTGGAGATGAATGAAAATCCAAAATCAAACGAGAGAGATACTGGCAAATTTGAGGTCTTGATTTCGAGAGAAGGTCTGAAGGTGATGGAGAACTACATTCCAAACATTATTAGCTCCATACAAAAGGTGATTTATACCAGAAACATGGGGAGAAAAAGTCATAGACAAGAGATAATCAGACCAAAAGAACTTGTTCTCCTCAAGATTTTGGCTCTCTTGGAGATTAATAAAGAGGCTGTTGAGCTGGGTGAAACAAGAAATTACAGCTCGTTGGATAAAGAGAGTACCGGTATAATTGTTAGAATCATTTTATTACTTTTGCTTTCTACTATTTGCAAAATTAATTCGAGGAACGAGAAGACTATTGCCCAGAACTTTGGAGTTTTGAATCTGGTCTCCAATTTGATAAAGATCTTGGACATTAAATGGAGGAACACTCCAGGAACAGAAAAGAAATTTGATTGGGGGTCTAGTAGAGGCAATCTCAGTGAGAGGATTAACTCCTTGATTGGAGGTTTCACTTATAGCGGAGAAGATAGAGACGAGGGTTCCAGCTCCGAATTTATGATTTTGGTTTCCGATACAATGAGCTTTTTACTGCTCAGGACCAATTCGATTAGGCTCAGAAGTACCATTTCCGAGATTTTTCTCTTTTCTGAGCTTTGCATTGCAGGAAAAGATTCCTTCTTTGATTCTGTACTTGCTCTGTTCAATGAGAGAGGCAAAAAATCCCAAAAAAAAGCCAAGAGTTTGGAGGGAGAGGAACCGGGACCCATGGAAGATTTTTCTTTGAAAAGTCTTGTGGGGGAACTATTTCCGTTGACCGGGGACCTCAAGGAGCACATGGACGTACTCATTCCTGTTGCTGTGTTTGGGTTAAACAGACAAGAAAAAAAGAGAGTTCTGGAACCCAAAGGAGACTTGGATTTACAGCTTGATATTCTTGGGAACTTGGAAGAAATTCTGGATCTGAATAGCCAAAGAATCAACATTTTGAGCAGGGACCTCAGACTTTTGCATCCTTTGTTTTCCCAGCTACTCTACTTCATTGGAGGGGCCGTGGGAGCGCGGACAAGAGCTGGGTCCGGGGTAATTAATGAGGACTTTTCCCTTTCTAACTTGAGTTCTAGGTTCGCCAAGAAACTCATTCTAAGCTGGTGCAATACCATTGGAAGGATTTATTTGGAATTGGATCTCCAAAATGAAGGTTTTCACTCGGGAAAACAAGATATCCAGCAAAGCAATGCTCGAACCTCGGACTTTGCTCTCATCCGAAGTATTTATTACATAATGATCGACCTGGTGATACCTTTCGAGGAAGAGATTTTAAGACACTCCCGGGATTTGCTCATTAGAAGGAATGTACTACAGCTTGTGGATGTAGTTGTGGAGAACTTCACTCCACATCTTGAGGGCTTCAGCTCCCTCATTGGGATTCCAAGAGAGTTTCTAGCCGAGAAGTTTCATCTTGGATTGTATCCAGTTATCAAATACACCACGGTAGAAGACAGAGAGGAAGTGAGACTATTTGAAGAGCTGACTCACATACAAAAACACAGAAGAGCAAGAGCTCTGAACTTCTTCGGCAGGTTTTCCAGATTCTCTTTTTCTGTCCACCATTGCAACCCCCAGAAAATGGCACCGGAACAAAGTCAAATACTTGGGGAATGCAAGGACTCTTCCGGCTCTGGAGATAAGAAACCCCACATGTTTCTTGGCAAATATGAATGTTCAATACCCTTAGCCTTTAATACCATTCGGACACTAGGGATTCCCTTGGCTTTGGATGCACTCCTCCAAAAAAACTCAAGCAAAGAAACCTATCATCTGAGCCTGGGAGACAACTCTTTGAGATCCATTGAAGCTTTTGCTTTGCATTTTGATTGGAGGTTTTGTATTTCCCTTACAGGGTATTTGATTAAGGTCTTAAAACTGCTTCCTCAGAGAAAGACATATATTATCAAGGCTGTCTGTTCTCTGCTTAACTCCTTTGATTTCCAAGTCAACAAATTAGTGGTTTTATCACTCACGGATTTCCCACAGATTCGGAACCAAGATCCTGGCACTGTTAAAGAGGACAATTCCCTGGAGGAACAGCTTACTGAGATGCAGATGGGCATAAAACAGAGACTCCTCCCACTGTTGAGGTCTATTATGGTGGACAGAAGCTACAAGGCAAGAGTTGCGTCTTCCAAATCAGAATTGGGTCATACAACGGACCCTATGGGAAATGGAGAAAAGGGTCTCACTAAACACTCATCCTCTCACCAGCATGGAGTGATTCGTTCTGAAATAGTTCTAGTCTATATTAGAGTATTGAGATGTCTTCCCTCGAAGCAGTTCCACTCGGAGCTCCCGAGGTTGGTTTCTCAACTTATCCTTGCATTAAAATCAAAAGATAGGGAGGTTCGTCGTAGCTCCAGATCCTCTCTAAAATCGGTCAGCAAAACCCTTGGAGTCAGGTACCTCTCTTGGATACTTTCCCAAATGTCTAATGTGTTGACTACAGGGTATCAGCTTCCAGTTTTAATTTTCACATCCCACTCAATCCTGCATGAGATGGCAATTTCAGGATTCAATTCGTCCCAGGAAACTGGGTCCTCGCTCCCATTGGATGATTGCATCCAAATCGTAACAGAAATGATAGTGGAGGAGCTTAACAGAGTTGCGGATCCAGACAAAAGAACTACCTCTTTGGATACCATTGATACTCCCATTACGGGGTCTGTGGAAGAGGGTAAGTATGTTAGGTCACCGCAACTTATGAGGATTCTCTCCAAAAATGTTTCTCTTGAGGGCTGTGAGAGATTATTTGAATTTCTGGAGGATCTACTAGGGGGAAAACGGGGAGATAGAGGGAATTCAAGTGTGATTTCGGATTCCTTCAGCCAAAAGTACTTGTACTGGCTCAAAAACATTCACATTCAGTTTTGTATCGGATTCATTGCAAATGAGAACTTTGGCCAGAACGCGAAACTGAAGTTCTCCATTTTTAATTTGGCAAGGGGAGTAGTTCTCGACAAAAATATACTCAAAACCAATGACTTCCGGAACTTAGTTTCCTCTCTTAGCAAAAAGATTCTTCAGCTTTTCCAAGATCCACATGGACTTTTGGGAACTTTTAAGCTGGGGGTTCTTGAGGATTCCCAAAATTCCAGAGAGAAGGATTCGGAGATTAGTAGCCGGAAAGAAAGGTACTTCAAGATCCAGCCAGGTGCGGCCATAGGAAGAGGTTCCCACCAAGTAATTAAGCCCCAAAAGGGATTTGAGAGAAAGGTCAAGTCCATGGTTTTGAGTTCTTCATGTCTGATTCTAATAAACCAGTTACTTAAGGGTACTACCAATTTCTCTCTTCCGCAGCTGATTAAAGAAGACAATTCAGACAAATACCTTCCTATGAGCTTATTATTAGACCATTTACTGCCATTGTTGGTAATAAATTTTGCAGATGACTCCAGCGAACTGGCATCTATTTCCTGTAAGTGCCTTATCAGAGCACTTCTAATAGAGACAATGGAGTCTTCTAGGAGCCTTGGAGTATTTGAAATGGATTACCTTGGATCTTTGATTTCCAGAACTGCTTTGAGAATTATGGAGAGGTCTGGAATAGCCTCTCTGAACACTTCTAACGCAATGGTAGATTTGATTTCCTCTTCCATGAAGCTTTTTGTTGCGCTACTAATCAGGCCAAAGTCAATTGGTTGGTTTAATGGGCTTTTCTTCAACCAGGACTTGAAGAAGATCACTCCCTTCTACTCAAATGTCTTAAAACAGCTTCATGTTACCATTAACGACAACAGGCTGAGAGTTACATCCCTCCAGCTTCTAAGACAAATAATACTATACGGAAAGAATCACGTTTCGGGATCAAGTGAATCTTTGGAGTCTCTCTACTCTCTGGTAGATTCTTCTTTACCTCTAATAATTCAATATAGCCATATGGAACCGAAGATAGTTACTCTGGGGTGCAATTTATATGTAGAGTTCCTTCTATATTATCCAATGTCAGAAGTTTTTCAGAGAAAAAGGGTATCCATTCTTATGGAGAATTTGCCCGAATATCCGACATCTGAAGGAAGAATGGCTCTTATTACTGCAATTCATACTTTGATTACCCGATTTCCTCAAAAGTTAGTAAGGGAATCCTATAGTATAATGTTCCTTTCGGGGTTGGCTTTATCTCTGTCCACTGAAACCGAGAGCAGGCCCAGAGCAATGATCAAGGAGGTGGTTTTTGCTATACTTTCCCTTTACGGGAACGATAACCAGGCCAGAGCTAAACTAGTCATCTTGGTTTTCAAGGCTATTGGTACTCTGAATGAGAATCTTCAGATTAGGTGCGGGTTAGTCTCTATGTTGGGATTCATCTTTGAATTTTTCCTCTCCAGGAGGAAACTAGCCTCCATGAGGAAGGAAATCGGGGGAGAGTTTGAAATCCTGTTCTTTTCGGAACTAAACCAGTTGGCCTCGATTTTATCAAGCCCGGAGTTTTCTGAACCTGGGAAAGGTGGCTCAATCATTTACAGGCTGGAATATGAGACAAATAATTTGTTGGAGTCGTTTATTGGGATAGAGTTTGAAAGTTTCGAACTAATTAGCTCGATTTGGTTTGGGAAAGATAAACTGGAAAACAGAAAGGTATGGCTGAGACTCTGGAATCTTTGGGTTATTGAGAAAAAAAACGATAGAGGCTTGAATAGTGGCCATTTGTGGGTAAGGTCTTCGGCTCTCCGTCTGATTTCAAACTTACTCAAGCAATGTCTAGTGGGGAGTTCGGCAGGGAACTCGGAAAAGAAGAACTTTTTACGAGACTTTATCTCTAATCCCAAGGTATTTACTCAGTTGTTCTCCAAGGTTGTTCCAATGCAATTTAATTCACTCTTGGAGCACGCTCCTTGGCTAGCACCAAAGGTTCTAGCATGCATACAACATTTAATTTTGGTTTCTGACTTTTTGAGAGAGGATTGGAGTCCGTCGAGGAAATTGTTTGGGGCAGAGGATGGGGGACGAGAGGCTTCTTCTGTGAATTATGGAGACCTTTCTGGCCAAGAAAGTCATTCTTTTTACTCAGAATCCAAAGAAAGAAATTCTTCAAAGAGAATAAGGATTTCCAAAGAAAATGAGGTGAAAGAAGAGGACTGGCTAATTATGGAGGAGGAAGAGGAAGGGGAGGAAGAGGAGGAAGAGGAGGGAGAAGAGAAATTAGATGACTCTTCAGCTACTGTCTGGGGTATGGAAAGAGGCGACCCCTCAAACGGGGAGGGTATGCAGTCAGGTTCAAGAGGGAAAAGAGATAAGGGTTTCTCGGAGAACTATAGACAGGGTATTTCGATTCTGGAGAATGACAATGCTGAAGAAGTCTTGGATGACTATTTACTGGAACAAATAGATGAAGACGGCAATTCCAATCACCTTAGAGAGGATGATGAGGAGAGAAATGAGGCTGAGGGCACTTCTTTGGGTAATACTTTAGTTTTTCTGGAAAAGAATTCAGATAAGAATAAGTGCACCATCAGATTGGAAGCTTACTGGTGGTTAATAGATAGGATTTCGAGCTGTTGCAGATTTTACTCCACAAGACCTAGAAACTTCAGGGTCAGAATTCTACTGTGTCTAAAGTCTCTATTTGATATGATTGGGCTTTTACCTTCATTGGTGGATACGATGGGGAACAGTCCTGGAAATCTCACTTTATTCTCGTCAGAGAATACTACAAATTCCATCAAACACGCAGCCAGGGCTCTTTATCAGACCTCTACAATGCTTAAGAGAGAGGAGTTTACGGAATCAGGAGCCTCTATCTACAGTATTACCAATTTTGACTGGGTCCAAAACATACACAAACTAAGGGCGTACGAAGTGGTAATTCATATTTGTCAATTTTCACAAAGGACTGTAGAAAAGTGGGACAAGGTATTCAGTGATATTGGAGAGCCTAAAGTCCTACTTGACAGTCTCTCTGAGGCAAGAAAGAGAGTCATGGCAAGCCGACTAGAAAGAAAATCTAAGCTCAAACTTGAAAGTATCAAAAACCCAGAAATCGCCTTCAAGAGAAAACTTGCTGTGAGAAAAAGAGTCTCTGAAAATAGAAAGAGGAGACTCAAGGCAAAAGTTGAAAGTAGAAAGCTCAATATACTTTAATATTAGGAAAAAGTACTGATAACTCCCATTTTAATGTAAAGGTGGGAAGTCTTGCGTGTAAAATTTCTATTTTAAACCTATATATTTCTCAAATTGTTTCTCGACAATTAGGCCTGATAGTTAGGGATGGAAGTGAAAACAAGAGTCCCTGTATCAAATCGTAATTTAGATACTCATGTACATCGTTCATTTAGGTAGTTGGTAAATAGTTTGTTTATCGGGATGGATTTTGTATTGAGAAGGCACTATTGCGGCTATTGCCTTAAATGTTTCATATAAAATTTTTCATCAAAGAACTCCAAATTTAGAGGCTTATTATCGTAATTATTGACGGATAGTATGGAAGCACAAACTTGTAGATTTGAATTCGAGGTAAACTCAATAAGTATGTCAGTAGGTTCCAGTTTAATATTAGCTTCTTTGAGTTCCCTCTCAAATTTGGAAATATCCTGTGGTAGGATGATTCTTGAAGATATGATCGATTCCTGGTCCACAATTCCTTGACAAAAATCTGTTCTTATCTCTTCGTATTCCATTTGGTCTTGGATCTGAGTGTGATCAACAGGCTTCACGATCCTCATAACTTTGGAATCTGAATTGGGAGCCTTTGGACCAAGTGGGGAATTTTTGTCCGCATTAGAGTTCATTAACTGCAAAGCAAATTTGTGAGCTAATATAATGGCTCCATCCTGAGTTATTTTCCCATTTATCAGTAGAGAATTCAGGTTAATAAAATTAGGTAAATTTGAATGAGTCCCAGGAGAAGAGGATTTTGGGGCTGAATTAGAGGCAGAAGAAGAGGTGGCTGCTAAAGCCTGAGAATAGTCATTAGGTCTTGAAACTTTGATTTTGGATCCCAAGCAAGCAAAACCATCTAAGTTAAGTGCCTTTTCAGTTTCTTCAACTGTTCTAAATTCAACAAAACCATAGCTACCTTTCTTTTGGGCAAACCAAACACAAAGGATGGGATTTTCGTTCGGGTTTAAACAGAGCCCTCTGAGAACCATTTCTTGCCAGATTATTTGCTGAAAATTGGCTTCCGTAAGGCCTTGATTTAAGGGTAGGTTACCAAAGTAGAGCCGTCTTAGTCTTCTGGTATTATTCATTGTAGCTGCATCCATTGATGCAGTACTTCCAGTTTTAGCAACCCACTGAAATCCATCGTAAAATACCGGAGTCGGTTCTTTCCCCTCACTTTGAGCCAATTTTTGGAATCCTCCTGCTTTTTTAATAAACCTAGAGAATAAAAAAAATTATCAAAATAGTTAAGACAAAATATTCACCGGGATTTTGAATTTGAAATTAGAAAGGAAGATTAAACTTACTCAGCTTGTAGTCTTCTTCTTCTTCTTTCTCTTTCCCTGGACCTTTCTCTTTCCTCGGAGTACGACAGCCTACTTCCACCCCTGTATCTTTCTCTATAGTTATTAGGGTGTCTTGAGGCATGTACATTGCTATAGTGACCTCTGGAATTTTTTTCTCCGTAATGATAATTATCAACTCCCCTTTCATTGCTGTAGTAATGGTAATTGCGCGGATGCCCTGCACTTCTGTCATTACGGCCGTGGTACTCCGGTCTAAGTTTTGGGTCTCTGTTTATCGAATTAGATGCGGATCTTGGCTCTGAACTGTTTATGGACATCGTATTGAGGTCTTGCCTTGCTCTCTGTTTATGTTTCAGCATAGACCTTGAAGTAGATTTTGAACTCGATCTTGAGCTTGATATTGATCTCGATCTCAATCTTAATCTCGTTTTTGAGTTAAATCTAGAGCTAGGTTCATATCTATTGCCGTGTTTGGGCACGGATACAGATACAGACCTAGATCTGGATCTGGATTTGGATTTGGATCTGGATCTGGATTTGGATTTGGATCTGGATCTGGATCTAGAGCCGTGTCTGGACTTATATCTGTATCTGCATCTAGATTCAGATCTGAGCCTTGATTCCGATTCGTTGGGGTAATAATGGTCATGCCTTTTCGAAAGTTTATTGTCTTTTTCGTACTGATTATTATCTTTAAGTTTATAAGACTCATTTCCACTTTGTCTCGACTCGACACCAGCTCTCTCGTTTCCATCTCTTGACCTCCCTCTCGAAACATCTAATTGCCTTTCCCTAGACTCTCTCGTCGCCCATCTCGGACTTGCGTTTGTCAAAGATCTAGATTTGGGCACTGATTGAGATCTTGATCTCGTCCTTGATTTTTGTTTTGGCCTCGGTTTAGAGTCAGAGACGGATCCAGACCTGGAATGTTGTTTTAAAGTGGGTTCTTTATGACATCTATCAGAGGATGTTGAATGTGACCTTGAAGAGTTTAGAGAAGCGGAACTTTTTTCTCTTGGAAAGTATTTTTTTCTTGAATAACTTTTGTTGGTCATAACAATTAGTTTCAGAATATATTTATAAATGTAACAGAGAAGGAATAGCTCTGGTTTTTATATAAAGCCCAATTACTTTGAGTAGAAAATGTTTTGCGTCACTTTATATTAAATTTTCGCAAATATTGTCTCTATTAATAAATTATTTCAACTGTTTTTTAATTGTGTTCGCAATTCAAGATGATTCCAACTGATTGTCAGCCTGGGTCTCCTTTTGGTCGAAGTGTCTAAAACAGTTGCAATGATAACAACAATAATCAACTTTATTCCCAATTAATATTTTTTTCCATTTTCAATCCTATTTAAAATGTAACTGGCACAATTTTCCCCAGTCAGTTCAAAGGGGACGGAGAAAAAAAGTGCACTAACGGGGAATCGAACCCCGGTCGAAACGATGGCAACGTTTCATCATACCACTAGACCATTAGTGCCTTCACGGTGGGGGATATATTAAATAAGTCAATACATTTAATTGTAATCTTTAGTTACGTAGAGTTTATTTAATCGGGAAGAGAATTGAAGACAAAAAGAAGAAATAAAATAAATGTTTAATATAGATTCTTGTGAGAACGGATTTGTTATTAGTGGATATTGATATTTTTCTTAATTATCGCCAAGATCACCACTCGTGAATTTACTAATGACTTCATTGATCTGTAATAATAATTTTTGACTTAATTATTTCCAAGTAACTTTCAATAATTCACTTTTTTTAATATATAGGCATATTTGAAATGACCAAGTATCCAATCTCAGGATCACAGTAAGGTTTCCGGAAAAAAATCTCGTTAACTTCATTCAAAATGAACAAAAATAAAAACGTCTGTCTCGGAAGAAGAGGGAGACCAAAGAAGAATCAACAAAGGCCCTCGTTAAACGAATACATTGTTGCACTTGCAGAAACAAATAATTTCAGTTTCTTCCCTTTGGAAACAAAAGAATTTCCGAATGGGAGTTTTTGTGAAACGGAGATAGACTCCAAGTTCGGTGAATGCTTTAGAAATTGGTACTTACCTCGTCCAGAATCTTGTTGTAAAAGTCAGGACTCTGATATGAACGGACCAGAACACCGGGAATACTTAGACTCTCTGAGAGTCAGCCTCAATAATGACCCTACAGAAATAAGTATTAATACAAATAGAGGGATTTATACAAACTCAAAATTTTTGCCATTTCTGATCTTCACCGAAGGTAATGTTTGGAAAATGGCTTTTAGCCCTCCATCTTTTCAAAATAGGTGTATTTTTCTTGCAATGGGGATTCATCCGAAGAATTCTCTGTTATCCCAAGTAAATAAGCGGTACAACGATAAGGGAACTATTCAGGTATGGAGGATTCCTTTTCTGGATGAACTCGAAGATAAACCTCCCAGTGCTCCCAGCCTAAGCTTTGAAGTCGAACACTTTGGACTGTTTTGCAGATATTTGGAATGGGTTCCAAGATCCGAAAGTCCAGAAAAAAAATCAATAGGATTATTATTTTGCGTTTTAGGTGATGGAAGTGCCAATTTATTATCTGTTCCTTTTGTGGATGGAGATTCTCCGTTAACTTATAATATTAAAACTCTGACTATCTGGAGTTATTTGGAACACTACAATTTCTGTTCGGGATCAATCAGAATACCCTGCGATGACGAGTCCCTGAAAATAGCGGGAACCACAGCGGAAGGAGCGTTACATGTTTGGACATTTGAAGCAAACTGCGAAATGATAGCTTCTCGACAAGTTATCCCTGTTTCCCAAGGTATCCCACTTCTGTCCGCCTCCTGGTGTCCAGTTCACTCCTCAAATCTTATAGTGGTTTGTGATAACAATGGAAAAATATCAATTGTTGACTTCAGGAGAGGAAACAGTATAATAAAGGAATTTGAGCTTTCAAACAGACCAATCACCTCCATTACATGGACGAGATTCACCAATCTGATTTACTTGTCACACGGAACTGGAGCCATAGTCCTTTCAATAGATAGTGGAGATTACACTCAATTCACGATAGAAGCTTATAACAAAAAGAAAAAGCTTTCAACCTATGAAGACTCTTCTATTTGTCCGATTCTTGGGTCCAGATCTTGGGCCTGCAGCTCTTTTCTCCACCAAGCCATTTTCGGATTTAATGACGGCTCTACAATAATTGCTCCGAGTTTTGAGTTTGAGTCCAAATCATTTCAAGAGGCACTTCTAATAAAAGCCTTAGTGGTGAATCCTGGAGGTGGAGAATTGGAACTCCCTAGCCCGGAATCCTTCGAACATGGTATTGAGTCAGGAACAGAGAATGAATCCACTTCAGAGACGAACTCAAACAACATTAGGCTTTTTAACCGTATGAAAAAAATGGTTTCCAGAAACCATTGTCAAAGAATGGAAAGAATGAAAAGAGGAACTGTTTCCATATTATGGGACCATAATTCAGTATCGAGTTTAAAGATAGTTGATTTCCTGGAGGTCCAGTGTACAACAAATATCGATCCCTTTCTCTATCCTAGATTAATTAGCCAGCCTTTCCTGGCAATCTCTTACTTCGGAGGCTTAATTGCTATTCACAAGTTCCAGTGAAGCTACTTAGTTGTAACAGAAGATAATTCAATCCCTTATCAGAATTTGATTTCAAGTGGGTGCTTATTGATTGAACCAGTTGATTTTTTCCATCACAAAATTCAGAATACAGTAATTCAAAAGTTAATGCAATATTTTTAACAACTGCTTGAATTCTCCTCCTCAGAAGCATACATGGAATGCGCTTTCTGTTCTGAATTAGGACATTTGCATAGCTCAAGAATTGTACAATCTGACTAACTTTATAAACGAGCATGTTCAGTCTTCTGGAAAGTTTTAAAAGCAATACAAAACTCGTAGAAATTAGTTGAAATGAGTCGTCAATTATTCCTGTCCTGGAATTTCTTCTATTTGGAGCTAAAGCTAAAATGTGCAATCTCTCCAAGTATTTTTCGTGATTACTCACCAAAATAGGAATTGAGTAGTTACTATTTAGGCTTTGTTCAAATTCACTCCAGATTTCTTGGAATTGCATAGAAAAGTAACCACTGTAAATATTCACTATAAATTGTATGTGATAACGTACCTTTTGAGATAAACATAATAGTGATTCTACCCATTTTAAAATAACCAGACAATTGTTATCACAGTACCTGGAATGATCACAGTCTTTCTTTGTATCCTTGCTGTTTCCTTGCCTACATAATTTGATTCCTTGTTTTAATCTATTAGTGTATGTTATTTGCCGAAATGATTGGTTAAGGAAGATGGAGGACCTCTTGACTTCGAGCATAATCCCAAATATATCTGAATACTCTTCTAAAACATTGTTGTTGAGAAATTGCGTTAGTAAGTTATTAGGGATACTCAGATTCTGAGAGTGGTTGCCAAATGGGCCGGAGCCAATGTTGATATTGTTGATTCTGATCTTTAGCGAGTGATAGGTAGGTAGCTGGTCCTTGATAAACTCTTTGGAGTTCCCAACCTCAAATTCGAGTAGAAACATTGACATTGCTTTCCTTTTGATTTCTTTTTCCTCTTCAGTAATTCCTTTTATGTCGAATAACTTTATTGAAAGATTAACTTCCGTAGGATCTACACCTATATTGGGGAATTTTTTCTTCGAGTCTAAGCGCAAAGCCTTAATTAATTCTTCGGTTGAGCTTTCCTCAAGAATAACGAGATCTTTAAGACAAGCAAATACGTCGATCATTTTAATTCCTTTTTTACTTTTAGCAACAATATTGTTAAAATTCACAATTGTTGGATGATTGGAAAAAAAATTTTCGCTTTCTTTTATTAATAGTTCTCTGTAATAAGTACCAAAGAGTACATTAAATTCTCTCAAAAACCTTCCAATATTATTTTGAAATGTGTATCTTCTTTCTATTTTTGCGAGGTGATCACTTTGATCCTTTTTGAATAGCATTTCAAGAGGAAATATTCTCGAAAAACTTTGAAAGTTGAAGTCTGAAAGTTCAATGGGAATACGAGTTAGAGAATTTTCAAACTTTATTTTCCTCAAAGCGGAGTCAAGTATGTAAATATCATTTTGGGTTTTAATTCCGAAAATTTGACCAATTTCACAAATCCCACTTGAATCAGACTCACCAAGATAATTCATTACATCAAATAATACAGAAATGGACTTTCCAAATTCGGTACTGCTATTTCTTTCAGCAGCTTGAGGTTTCGATTGCATAACTTGGATGTTCCGTGGGACCATTTTTATAAAAGACTCAATACACCTCCTGAGCAATGAAGCCCAAATATTGATCATAAAATGGTCAGCAATTAAAATAGATTTTTCAATGTTTTGGTATAACTTCTCGAGAACAAAAATATTCAGTTCTGTCCTTTTTTTTACTACATTATTTGGATTAATTGAATCAGAAAGAAATACGCTTCTCACCAAAATGTTGAAGAATGACTGGATATTCTCCCAAATATTAATATAAGGCTTGAGCACACTACTAAGATATATGATAGTTACTGGTGTGGAACTTATAACTTGTTCATTTGGGTCGTTCTTAAGGCCAAATTGAAATTCTCTAAATGGATAATCAGATTCAATCTCCCAAAATAGGTGTTCGTCACTCCACAAATCTTCCTTCTGTCGAAAACAATCCGTTACACAAATTTTCTTAACTTGATAATCAATCTCCTTAAATTCCGAAAGTAGCTCACTAAAAGCCATCTCGCAATTGTTTAGGTGGTGATGTTGCAACTCACAGAGCTTTAAGTCCCACCTTTCTACGAGTTCAATCACAAAGGCAGTGACACAAGACCCAAGTTCCCTCCAAACAGCAGACTTTGAATTATCCTGTTTTTCATTTAATCTTATTAAATTTATATTGTTCAAAATAACGCTGAGCTGAAGTTTAATTTCGTTGAATACATTTCCATTCACTAAACTATCTTCAAAAGGGCCTTTTTGAGCATTGCTAGATGAAAACAAGGAATTTAAAACCGAATTCACGAGCCAAAACTGAGAAATTTTCTGAGAGTCGGGGAATTCTGGATTTTTCCTGTGTAATATATTATTTGGAAGTACAATAGCTGAGTAATTGTCATCGACTACTTGCATTTCCTTCCTTATCCGACTATTATTGATTTTTGTATTTTTAATTTATCCAATTTTCCTACCGGAACCTGATTTTTTTGTGAGGCTTGCCGGCGCCATCATCGCAAACATCGGTACTAAAAATGGTCACACGTAAATTGTGCATGCAGTGACTAATCAGAAAAAATTAATCTTGTGTGGATAGAATAAAGGGAAATATAAAGAGTAATAGCTGAATCAATACTATTTATTTGATATGAAAATAAAACCTTTGTTTTGCATCGTTTTAAATGCATATATTCCTGAATGTAGCTATAATTTAAAAAATTAGTCTTTTTCGAATTAAAATAATCACAAAGTGGTTTTTTTCTCACTTTCAAGTGGAAAAGGTTACATGCATGCAAACAATATATTTAATTACATGTACAAATAAAAAAAGAAGAGAATTTCCAACTTTTAAGCCAAAAAAGAGCGAATAAAAAAATAAAAGATAAATCTTCGTATATATATGAGAATAATTCTCAAAAGCGATATTTACAGTTAGATAAAGCAATTGATTGAGTTTTTTGAGGCCAGGAATTAAAATTTGGTAATTAGGGTGAAAGAGAAATTCCGGTAGTTAATTAAGAGAAAAGGATTTGTAGAAGAGCAAATTTCAAAGGCAAAAAATGGAGACTCATGTTCAATTAAGGGCCTTAGATGTCGTAGAAACTTTTTGGGAAACTTTTAATGAGCTTGGAAATGTCATAATTTTAAATCCAATTATTGTAAGGTCTTCTTTTCCAATAAAGCTCGAAACTGTTAGGGAAGCAGCTCAGAAAATGGCCCAGAGACACCAGTCACTAAGAGTCAGAATAGTATCGAGGATTTCAAACAATGAGGGAAAGAAAACTATTCGTCGTTATTTTGTTGATATTTGCGATAACGTCGAGGTAGTGGTCAGGGAAGAAATTTATTCGGGATTCAGAGGAAGTACTTTGGACCATCAGGAAGAACCTGTTTGGGAAGGTATGCTAGTTAGGGAGCAAAATGAATTTTTTGACGATGAAAATGCTCCTTTATGGAGAATTAGTATGATGGAGTTGGGCATGGAGGAGGGTCTCTTTAGAACATGCTTTGTGGGAAGCTTTCATCACGCGATAATGGATGGATTAAGCCGCCAACATTTCTGGACTGAGTTATTGGGTTTATGCATTCTATCAAATGAATTTCCGGATATTTCAATTCCTGTAAATCGGCCAACAACTCTTCCAAAAAGTGTATGTAGGTACTTCCCATCTTCGTTAAAGGTTAAAGTTTTGAAACCATTTTATTCTTGGAGAGCAACCGCAACACATGGAGTCTGTTTATATAGAAAGCTTGTTGCTCCTTTTGAAAATCCGTGTAGCTTGGAAATATCTAGGGATTTATATGCGGATTTCGGAAAGTCTCCCAGGACGAGTATATTGCCAATAAAGATCCCAAAGTTACTACTTAAGCAGCTCATGTCCAAATGTAAAGAGAG
Organism: Cryptosporidium felis; assembly: GCA_014529505.1. Lineage (NCBI taxonomy): Eukaryota > Apicomplexa > Conoidasida > Eucoccidiorida > Cryptosporidiidae > Cryptosporidium > Cryptosporidium felis. The sequence goes on from JABXOJ010000024.1 coordinate 82,865, forward strand.
GAAAATACAATTAAATGGAGCCATAGAGGCTGTCTCAGCATTGGCCTTGATGGGACTTATTTATGAATTGAGGGAAAAAAAATTTGAGAGAAGATCTGGGGACATTTCGGAGCTTAAGGAGTTTGATAAATCTCCCGGTACTCAAAGTGTATATAGTAATAGTCCTGAAACAAATAAAATTTTGAATTTGAATTGTATAAGTGGCTGCGGACCCTTTGACATGGGAAAAAACAGTTGTTTTTCCCAAGGTGGTGACAGAAGCTCCGTAATACCAATAAGAACTATGGTTGCAATTAATTGTAGAAGATGGGTTACTAAAGATAATCCTTCGATTTGTCCAGAAACAAGTAAGAAAGTTGAAAATGACTTGTTAGCTGTAATGGAGATAATGCAAAACAGTAATAGTAGTGAAACAACAACTACAATAGCTTCGCCTGATAAAAATGAGGAATTTGTAATTAAGAGTGAAATAAACGAAAATTCTCAATCCAATTCAACAGATGAAAACACTTCTTCTCTAGAAAATACTGAGTTTTGCGAAATTTCACACAACGGAAGGATCAGAAATAATAAGAGCTATTCAAAGGAATTAATTAACAATATTAGCAAGATAAATATGTCCTTATCCAGATTAAACTCTTCGAGTACAGAGAAATTAAGCCCTTCATGGCTTAAGAAGGCAGTTTCGAAGATGATGAGTCCTAGAAATAAAAAGTACAAACAGATTAAAACCGTTGGTCTTGGTTCCTATGCTGTACTAATGGGCTTGGACATGAAGGTTGAGAGGGAATGCATATCGGATGTAGAAAGGATGTGGGAATTGGCGAGTAACACAAATAAGAAGATACATTCAATAGTTGATTCAAAAGATCCATCATCTGTGATATTTGAATGGCACGTAATAAGTGGTAAGTTTATTTATTTTCAGAAAATAAGGCATTTTTTTCACATACAAAACATTTACAATTAATTAGGCTTCATTCATGATTTGGCAAATTCTCCAACAAGGTCGGATAAAAATCATCTATTGATGCAACTAGGGGACCCAACAATCAGACCTTCTTCATTCTTAGTAAGTAACGGAGGATTGTGGGATTCTGGTCCACTCGAGGAGTTGGTGAAGAGAATAAATGAGATCACAATAGGGAAGGAAACTAAGGTTCAGTTAGAATCTTCGTACAGCTGCGTGGCTCAACACAATGTAAGTTTGGTTCAATCTAGGTAAAATCGTAACTTTTGATTCGGAATTTTAAATCCTAACTTTACAGGCAGGGTTAAATATGTTTGCGCATAATATTGTGACGGTTAATGGGGAATTGTGTTGGAGTTTGCAGTATCACACCAACATTACCAGCAAAATTGTGGCTCAGTTATATTCAAAACACATAAAAAAGTATATAAGCTTGCTTGCAGAGTCATAATAATTCTAAAGTTAATTGAAAAGAAAAATAGGATTTTCTGATTAATTAGTTTCCGAAGTTAACAACTACAATGAACAGCATTGGCGCTGGCGCCGGAACATTTGGAGGTTAAATTGAATGGCAGGTTTTGACGCTTAAAAGCACGAGGAGTTAAATTTTTGGAGAAAAAATGGCAGTACAACTCAAGAACAAGAAAAAAAGAGACAAGAATTTATGGATTCCTCTGGGAAATGAGGAGGAAGAGAGCGACAGCAACGAAGAGTTTGAGGTAATGAGTATAGAAGATGAGTATAACTCTTCAAATAGCGAGGAAGAGCAGATAGAAGAAGAGGAGGGAGAAGAAGAGGAATCAAGGAGCAAGGACTGGGGAAACAAGAAACGTGATTTTTACGATGGAGGCTCTTCAACTACGGAGAGCGAGGGTGAGAATTGGTCGGATGTAGAAATGCAGGATGAGGAGGCGCGGGAGATTCAAGCCAGTAGAATGACCAGATTAAATGCGGAGGACTTTGGGATGCAGGATATTATCGGCGGAGAAGCCGAACCGGATGAGAAGGGGAGTTTGGAGGATGAGGGGGATTTATTTGGGTTGTCGATTGATGATACTGATGCGTTGTTGAAGGGCTTTGGAGAATTGTCAAGGGTGAATGGCGGCAGCAATTCTGTTGAATCGGGGCCATCTATACCTTTGAATGAGGAGGGAGCAGAGGGAATGAAGGAATTGAAATCAGAGCTGGCTCCTTTACTTGCAAGCATTAGGGAAAAGGTAGGCGAAGTGAAGGATAGGATGCAGGTTTTGCTGGATTTCGTCAAGACTAAGGGAGGACCTTTGGTAACAGAGAAGGGTATGGAATATTTGGATTCTAAGAATACCCTGCTTCTGATGTATATTGGGTATCTTTGCTATTACATGATGCTTAAGAATTCTCCAAATGTGAACATTAAGGAACATCCTATTTTATTGAGACTAGTAACTTTAAGAACTCTTATGGAAAAGTTGAAGCCATTGGATGTTAAACTCCAGCCTCAGATAGATCGTGTCTTGGAGTTGGCCCAAAAGTCTTCCAAGGTGGACGACATATTGGCTTCAGCCCCAAGGCCAGATAGGTTCGTATTTGAGGATGACGAGGATGATGAAGTCGTGGTTGAAGAAGATACTTCTAGGGGCAAGTCGAAGAAGGAAGAGAATATTCACGACGATAAGTTCGATGAGGGCTCCACCAACTACGGTTCTAATTCAGATAATGAAGAGGATGTGTACCAGATTCCAAAGAATATTCCCGTTGAGTTTAATGACAGAAAGCTGAATAAGACAGAAAAAATGATGAGAGAGCTCGAAAGAGAGCGTAGGAGATTGTTGAGGTCTGATATTATTCGTCAGATGAAGTCAACTATCGACGAACGTCCAGAAGAGGTTGGCAAGGAGAAAGTAGAGCTACCTCAATTAGAAAGACTCCGCAGACAAATCAAGGAGAGAATAAGCTTTGAGGAGGACAATATGATTAGGCTTCCAAAAACAAAGAAGGATAAGAAAGAGGAGAGACTTTACAAGAAGCTCAAGAGCCATGCGGAGGGGGGAGTTAGTACATTGGAAGATTTGGCTCAGTTCGCCGAAAAGGCTGCTGATATGGCCATTGATTCTAGAAGAAGCTCACTTTCTAGGTATTTAAGTAATGCTTCCAAACTGACTAGGGAAATCTCCAAAAGTAAAATGGCCCAAGAAAGTTCTGATAGGAGCATTACAGAAAAGCTGGTAAAGAGAAGAAAGGCCCAAGCTGAGTTGAATAGCAGAAGTAAATACGTGCCCGACTATTCCAATTACAGTGGCAGTGGGGACCCGGAAGATGCCTTGGAGGAGAGTATAAGTAACTCTGCAGATGCGCAGAAGAAGCTCTTCGAAAGCAACTCATATCTGCAGGAGGTACTCAAGTTTAATGAGCAGAAGAAGAAGCTTAAACAAGAGAGGAAGCAAAAGATGGATCAGCGAAATATGCCAAATATAGATGACTTGGTTGATTCCGGCTCAAGGAGAGCATCCACTAAGGAAATGATTAAGAATAAAGGTCTAACCAGAAAGAGAAAGAAGATTGAAGGAAATGCGAGAGTCCACAATAGACTTAAGTACAATAAGGCCATGAAAAGACTCAAGGGAACCCAGAGAGCTATGAGAGAGTACGAGAGCTCTTATTCTGGAGAATCCACGGGACTCAAAGACAATGTCAAGAGATCCACGAATCTTACTTAGATCTATTCCCCAGCGATGATACCCTCATTTGTCTAGCCATTGTTCTGCATTTCTCCAAAGAGTTCATCTCATTCACGACTTTCGCCGCGGGATTATATGCTCTCCTGGCCTCTCAAAGTGAAAATACACATGTAGACGAAATCCTCATCTCCAGATCTAGCAGCTGTACAGATCACGCAGGCATGTTGCAGTCTTGAATTCAAGTTGACCTTATTTCCAAACGGTAGTCATTTGGAGGTCAGGAGCTCATGGCTTATTCAAGATCAGCCCTTTAACGGCAATAATTACAATTGTAGGCAAAGCGGGGCAAGGCGGTGATTATATATGATTTTCTTCTCCGGATTAGGCGCCAACGCTCGACATCGTTTTATATGTAATGATTGGAGCTATAAGGTCTACTACAGTTATACGTAAATTAAAGGCTGATAAGTATTACAGTAATAGCAATAATAATTCATTCGAGTGCGGAAATAAATTAAAAAAGCATACGATCGCATGTAATTAATTCATCACTTAAGTATTGCGAATTTATAAGGTACTAGCACTTTTTGATAGTATATTAGTATTAACTTACTGTCTGGAAGTGAATAGGTTGGTTGGACAATTGGGAAAATATATCTTAAGAAGAGATCGCATTTGCAGTAAGTAAAAAGTGGAATGAGCAGGGCCAAGCCATCTGTAGTCTTTTGTTTGGGGCCTCCGGGTAGTGGGAAGGGGACTCAATGCACTAAGATAGTGGACGAGTTTTCATTTGTTCACCTGAGTGCCGGCGACTGCTTGAGAGAGGCCTTGTCGAGAAAAGACGAGACAAGTGAGCTGATTGACAGTTACATAAGGGAAGGAAAGATTGTCCCCGTTCGGATTACGGTGGAGTTGTTGAAGAAGAAGATGGAGGCCCATGGCTGGCATGACAGGCATTTCTTGATAGATGGGTTTCCGCGAAATCAGGATAACTTGGATGGCTGGTACAGCATAATGCCGGATTCTGAGGTGAATGTGATTGGGTGCTTGTTTCTGAGCTGCGCCGACGATGTAGTAATTGAGCGTCTTCTTCACAGAGGCGAGACTAGCGGACGAGTTGATGATAATAGAGAAACAATTGCAAAGAGACTTAAGGTTTACCACGAGGAGACGACTCCGATAATCGAACGCTTTAATAAGTCCGGTAAATGTTTTTCCATAGACACTACCGGCTCCATCGAGTCCGTTTGGGCGGATGTGAAGAAGCTTTTCGAGGAGACGATTCTCCCTCTGAGGGGCTGATTTTCTTTGGCAACAGAGAACTGTGAGGGACCTTGCGGTTCCCGGGTGGTATACCAACGAAATTTGCACCCCGCAATAGGGGTTCCGTTTTCCGGCCTTTTCCCCTTGGAATCTGAAGGACCGGAGGAGGTGAGGACAATGTAGGTAGATCGCGGCGCGAGTAGGATGGAGATGGAGCTCGCGGGCTCTCATTTAAAGAACGGACGGGATTCTACGCGTGAATATCTGTATATTTGCGTGTATAAATGTTGGCGTATCAGAACTCCTTAGTTTAGAGCGAGCTAATTATTCTTTTTCCTCTCGATGTTTCTATTTGCCAAAGCCACTTTGGACGCTACGGGGACGCAGGGGGGGAGGCGGTGGGCGAGCGAAGAGGTGGTTTGGGCTGGCTTTTGTCCGGAAATATGTGGAGGTGGATGTTTGGGGCTTCGGTTCTGACTAGGTGTCTCTCTTGTTTTGTCCAGGCTTCCTCGACTTGAGCTTTGTTTTTGGAAACCAGCTCAAAAGCAAGGTTGAGAATGATATTGGCGATCTTTTGACAAAGAAACTTGTGGAAGAAGCAGATCTCCCGAAAGAAGATGTTCTTTAGGACTTGGGAGTTTGGCTCGTTGAGGGAAATTTTGGCTTCAAGCTGGGTCCAAAGCACGAAGCTGGGGAGAATTGAAATGAGGATTTGGCCGTTTCTGGTGGTGGGAAGTTGCGAGTATTGGATCAAGTCACAAACGGAGAGAGAAAACTCTGAGATTTGGACAATTTCGCCACTTCTGAATATGCGTTCAAACTCCCTGGATAAAACGGGGTGGTGTTTAATCCTAGATATGTAAATGATGAGCAGCTTTTGGGGAGTGTGGTTTACTCCGAAGCCGGCTTGCACGGAGGTCAAGATCTCCAGCTGTCTCTTCATGATTTTGTCCGGGTCCAGCCATTTGGCTGCGTTACAAAATTGTCTAATGCTGGGAACAATCATGTCCGACGCCGTTTCTACAGTGCTGGATGCCAGCAGAAAGCAGGCGGCGGCAGTGGTGGCGAGTTCTGGGTGGCAGAGCTTCTCTGTATTCTCGAGTAAGAAGAGGTCAAAGATCTTGCAGGAAAGGTGAAAGGTGCAGGATTGGAACTTGAGTCTGTTGCAGTGCAGACTTAGCCAGTGGACTATTTTAAATCTCTCGACTGCTCCAATTACGTGCTTTTGGTCAGGGCGGGACGGGCATCCATCTGGAGACTGCTCGAAGGACATCACGAACTCATTAAAGCCGTCCAACTGGACACTACCTCCATCCCCAAATAGGCGGCTCTCCAAAGGGTCCTCCTGCGAGATAACTTTTAGAAACTCCTTTCCGTACAAAACTTGCTCAAACCCGTACTTAGTTTTTAGCGAGCTGCTTCTTCCGATCCCCCTTGAGAGCTTTTGAGGCAGGCTAACTAGAGGGTTCGCAGGTTCCAAGAGGTTTCTGGCGTGCCGGTTCTCTTTCCTAAGTTCCGGGTTAAGCCTTTCCGCGGCCATGGCCATGTAAATGTGCCTGCGCCTAGTAAATATTCCGGACGCCGTTGATTTTCAGTACTTAATTGCAGGGCCTGCCTTCGGCCTTCAGGAATCCTAGCTTCAGACTCTATTTTGCAGTTTGTATCGGCCGTTCCTTGTATTCCTTCCGCCCTTTAGTTTTTTACTTGCTTCTTTTTCATTACCATGTTGAAGAGAATCGGTCAGTTGTTGCAACTTAATGCATATACTTGAAGCGAGCAAATTATCCACACCTGACTGTTCAAAGCAATTTTCAAGTAAACGGGGACGGCTTTTTTAATTTTAGACATTTTTTGGCCAAAGGCCTTTGTGCCATCGCCTCGAGAGCTCACCTTCAAATGGCCTAGATTCAGTTCCAAGCGGCTCTAGACCCATTTCCCCACTCCGGGCCCTGCATTCTGGACTTTAAAACGGCCGCAAATTTTGGCATATTTTTGAATTTCCCACACAGACACCAACCCGGGGTCATTTTGCCAGCCGATTTTTCAGTTATTTTTGCACTGTGGGATTCCCGCCTAATCGTCATTTTTTCACTCCGGCAAAAACCGGAGGGTGCATCCGGAAATTCCGACTCCAACTCCGAATACGGCCACGGCCCAAACCACGCTCAGGGCAACTCACTCGGTGCAACCACGGCTGCTACGACCGATTAGCCGAACTCCAAGTTTAATCCTGCGCCTCCCTTCGCCCCCTCTCATGTCCACATTGTACGCTCTGACAATTTAAATTGCATGCAAACGCCGGCACTGAGTAGAAAAACATGCATTGCTTTTTTTGTGGTAGGTTATTCTCCACATGAGAATATAAATTGGGCTTATTATGGTTAACTGGATAATGTACCTATTTCCGCGGGGATAATTTGTTTTATTTGGTTCCGGGCTTTCTGGTGGCTGGGAAGACTTGGGACTGTACGGAGCGGAGCGGGGACTTTTCAGGACCTGGGGGCGCAGAGAAGCCTTCGGCCGGGACGCAGGCTGGCAGAGGCCCCGCCTCTGGGTTCGGAAAAAAAAAAAGTCATCGGCTGGAAAAATCGGCCTCTCTAATGTAATGGGGCTCGGGCGATTGCCAAGGGGAAAGTGGGAAGGCAGAATGCAGTGACCAAGACGGCCCAGCGGGTTCGAGGTGCGCAGTTGGGGAACTGGTTTGGGAAAGCAGGGGGGCCGGCGGAAGGCGAATTTCGGAGGGGAGAATGAAGCAAGGAACCGACGAGTGGAGACTCCGCACGGGAGAGCCTTGGAGGCCCCCCCCGGCCGCATCTCATTTCTCGGTGGAGGGGCTTTTTCCCCGCAGGCCGAAACCAAGTGGTGTGCAACTGGCGATTGGGGGAAAAAAAGAGCGGCAAATCTGTAAATACGTCTCTGGAGGCCGGGAAGGGCTCCGGAGGTCCAATTGAGCGAAAAAAGGGAACAAATACGAGGTTGAGCGGCTTGAGACTTGGCTGAGCTAGGAAGGAAGCCGTGGGGACCTGCAAAACCTGTACTGGCCTCCTGGGGCCGAACGCGACGCGCACTTGAGACGAAGGGAAAACTAGGAGGGCGGAGGAAGTCCGAGGGAGCGGAGCGGGCGTAGAAGAGAGGAAAGATGAAGAAGGGAATAACCTCCCTGATTGATTCCATCGTGGAGAAGAATCCGTACGACTACTCTTTGTGGGAGAACATCTTCACCGTGAAGTCGGAATGCGAGGTCTTTGAAAGGGCCCTGGAGTTCTTTCCCACGAGTCCCGTGGTCTGGAAGAGGTACATAGAGTTTCTGCAGAATCAAAAAAGCACGGACTGGAGGGCCTTGCTGGCGATCTTCCAGAGGTGCGTGAATCAGTGCCCCTGTATAATGATTTGGAGGCTTTTCATACCCTTTGTGGACGAGAAGATCGAGAGTTTGAAGGAGCGCTTTCAGATTTACCAGCTGGCTCTGGAAACCGTGGGCTCGGACCCCCGGAGCGGCTTTATTTGGCAGAGGATGTACAAGCTGAGGCTTCTGGTGTACAACACTCTGGTTTCGAAGAACGAGGTCAGGCTGTCCGGCAACACCTTGCTGTTGAACCCTTTTGAGACGAGCACCATCCCGGCCATCAGCGAGAGGACGGAGGAGTGTTTCTCTCTGGGCGAGAGGATGGCTACCGTTGCCACTTTGAGGCAGTTCTTCATTCACTGGCTGACCACTCCGGTTGGGAACTTGGAAACCGCTTTCATCGCCTATTCTTTGTTTGAGAATTCGATTTCGAGTGGCCCCGAGGTGCCCAATATCAGCATCTCTGCGATGGGTCTGGCTTCCGCGGCGGAGTCCGCGAATAAGATTGTGACCAAGAACCTCCTGCAGGCCGGCGAGAAGTTGGTGAACGCCTCCAAGGTGGTTCACAAGAGCATGATGTTGCTGGTGGACGCTTTGAGTGAGGACTTGCCCGCTAGGCCCCTGGACAAGCGGAATACGGGGGAGTGGATGAGCCGACTGGTCCCTTGGAGGAGGTATATTCTTTTTGAGAAGAGCAACCCGCTTGGCTTGGAAAAGCTTCAGTACTTCAACAGGGTTTCCTACTCCTACAGGAACTGTCTCTTGTACTTCTCCTACCACCCCGAGGTTTGGTACGAGTACTTTATTTTTGTTTGGAGCCGCCACCCCGTGCAGACAACGGGGATGGATATGGCCACGGAGCTGCTGAGCTCGGCGATACAGAGGTTCCTCCCGAGGGACGAGATCCTCAAGCTGGTCCTGGCGGAGGTTTACGAGCTCAGGAGAAGACTGGACAAGGTTCTGCACCTGTACCACTCGATGGTTTACTTGGAGGGCTCGGGGGAGGTCGTTTCCCCCAGGGACGAGGGCGGAGGCGGAGGCGCCGAGGCGGGCGGCAAGGGCGTTCCCGGCGGCCAGGAGCCTCCGGACTCCTCCAAGTACTCGGGCACGGACGCTCTTGGCCAGCCTGGCCCTGCGTCCGGCGGCCCCGGGGACGACCACCAGCCCGGCTCTGGGAGCGGCGCTTGCGCTCCCGATGCCGCCGCCAGGAGCCTCGACAGGCCGGAGGCGTCGGGGACGGCGGCCCCGCACCCGGACCCTTCTCACCCTCCGGGCCCGCGGGACGGAGGAGGCGACCTGGCCGGACACTTGCTTCTGGCCGGACTGGGCCAGAAGCAGTACAACCCGGGCGTGTCTGCGGTGGTTGTGATAGAGTACCTGAACTTCGTCCTTCGGAGTACCAACGACAAGGTGGTTTGGAGGGAGCTGTTTCTCGATTACCTCAAGAGGTCTCCGAGGGTCGCGGACCTGAAGTGGGTCTGCCTTTCCCAGGCCCTGAATGAGTGGAGGCTTTACAACAACCTGCGGGGCGCCTACCAGATCTTTTACTTTGGCATGTACTACCGCCACTTGTTCCTGGATGCTCCCTTCATGTCTTGCTTCGTTTCCTTTCTCCTGGACACCGGCAGGCTGCAGCTGGCCAGGAGCACTCTCCAGTCCTGCATCTACGAGATTTACAAGGAGACGGGCAAGGTGCCGAGGCGGCTTTGGCTCCAGTGGTTCCACTTGGAGAGGATGAGCGCGTCCTCCATTTACTCCCTGAACTACTTGAACCGGGTTTACCAGCTGCAGAAGGAGGGGAGGAGCGTCGAGGTTGAGATGCTTCTGGGCGCCAGGCAGCAGTCCTGGCACGCCGTCCTGGGGGCTCCGGAGTTCGCGGAGCTCAACAAGGAGCTCATAGGCGCCGAGAAGACCGACCCGAGGAGGAAGGTCTACGGCCACTCCTTCGCCTTGAGTCCCCGTGACGAGGAGGGCCCCGCCCCGGGCTCTGGCGTTCCCAACCCGACGCCCGCCGCCGCCGCCGGGGGCACTTCCGGGTCCGGCTTGGGTGCTGGTGGTCTTTGCGAGGGAGACCCGGACGGAGGGGACTCCCCTGGGTCTCGGGGGGACTCGAGGAGGCACCTCGGCCGGGCCGGGGGCGGCCAGCTGATCCTCACGTGCCCCAGCAGGTTCAGAACGGCCTTTGAGTGCTTTCGCTTCGGGCCCGTGCACCCCAACAGCTCTTGGGTGGACTTTTACCTCTTGGACGATCCCTCGGAGAGGGAGTTCGCCGGTGGGCTCGCGTCGGAGTCCGGGGGGCCGGGCTCCGAGGCCCTCGGGCCCGGGTCCTCCGCCTCCGAGCCCTTGAAGAAGAGCTCCGGGCGCAGGCAGGCCGCCGCGAGAGAAGAGGGGGAGGCCGCGGAGAGGCAGGGGCCGGCCGGCGTCGGAAAGAGCGGGGAGGAGAGCGACTTCGAGGCCTTTTTGCTGGAGAGGCCGTTCGATTTTAAGCTTTCCAGCCAGCGCAGGCGCAGCGGCAGGAGGAGGCTCCGCGCGGGGGGAGGCGGGGAGGACGGGAGCGACGGCGGTGGCGAGGAGGGGGGAGGCGAGGGGGATGGCGAGGACGCCTTCGACAGCTCCAGCGGAGTGGAGGACGAGGAGATGAGTTACTTTTGCCTCAGCGGCAGCCGGGGTCTGGACTTCGCCAACGTCAGCGAGCTCAGGTGGTCCAGGGTGGGGAGGAGCCTTTGCTCGAAGCCCAACACCAGCAACATGGTTAGGTACCGACACGACGCCTATCCCATTAGTAGCAACTCCATAAACGGGGCGTCCAACGACCTGCAGAACCGGATACTGAGGAGCGCCCTGATCAACGTGAACAACGGGGACGTTCTGAGGAGCATAGAGGAGATGCAGGACTCCCGGAGTCCCCTGGAGGTCGGCAAGGGCGGCTCCAGGCCCTACAACACCCTCCTCCCCAAGGGAGTGGTGGACTTCGTCACTCTCCTTCCCCCCTGCAACGTCCCCTCGGCCTCCCTCCGGGCCGTCCTGGGCGTCTCCCAGGAGGCCGTTGAGCACCTCATTACCAGTCTCCAGACGTGTCCTCTTCCCCAGAAACTCGACGTTTACAGGTACTCCCCAGTTACCGCTAACTGCTCCGTGTCTGGGTCCGCGGCCGGGGCAGGGGAGAGGGAGCCGCGAGGGCCCGGAGCCGCGAGGCCGGACGGCCCCAGAGACCACTCCTCCGCGCCCTCCCTTTCCCTGCACCCTCTCCAGGGCGGCGCTCAGGCAGCAGATACCGATGCGGACGTTAATTACGCAGCTTCTGAGCAGATACCGGATCTGCGGAGGGGGGGGCTCTCCCTCTCCCCCCCCTTTCCGGGTAACGGGCTGGGGCCCGGCCCGAGCACCCTCGACATGAACACGCTCAAGGAGATCATCCGGAAGTCTTCGCCTCTAATTAACAACCCTAATCCTATGATGTTTGACGCCGGCAGCGGCGACGATACTACCAACACTAATAACGGTAACGGCACTGCAAATGGTACCAGTACCTTCTTTACTCAGTGCAACGTCCCAAACTCGAATAGGTTCTCCAACGAGCCGAAGAACACTGGGTCCAAGGTCCAGATCCAGCTTTAGTTTCCATTTAACTTTTGTCTCGGCCTTCGGAGCTGCTGCTCCTGCTGTCTCGTCCGTTGCCGCGCCTGGGGGCGGCTCTGCCCGGCCCCCGGCTCTGGCCTCTCCGTCCCTTCCTCTCCTATTTCCTTCCCTTCCCTTCCCTTCCCTTCCCTCTCTCCTTTTCCCTTTCTCCTCTTTCCGTTCCGTTCCCTTCCTCCTTTTCTTTTCCTCTCCTTTTTTTCCCTCCCCTCTTCCCTTCCCTACGTCCTTCTGAGCCTCATCCTCCCGATGATCGCCCTAATGCTCTCCTTGTTTCTCTTCCACCTGGATGGGACGGAGGGCTCTCCTCTTTCCGCCTCGCTCCCAACCTGGACTTCTCGGAGCTCGGAGAGGAGAGAGAAGTCCAGGTCCGGGCCCAGCCTGTTGTCGCTTTTGTTCTCGTCCTGGGTTGTTCCTGCTCCCAAGACTCTTCCGACGCCGCTCCCGTCGCCAAGGCGGCGGGGCTCCTCCCGCTCCGTGCCTCCTCGCTCTTCCCCCGGGCCCCGAGATCCTCTTCTCGCCCGGACGCACTGCCTTTCGTCTTCTCCCAGTGAGTCTTCCCGCTCCCCGTCTTCTTCCTCTTCCGTGTACTCCTCATACTCTCCTTCCTCGTCTTCATCCTCTTCCGCGTGTTCCTCCCCCTCCGCCTCTCTCTCCCTCCAACGCCCTCTTCTCTTTTCACCCTCCTCCCCGCCCCTGAGTCCATCCAGTCCAAATTGCAAAGGCCTCCATCCATCCTCATCCCCCCTCACTGCTTTTCTAGTTCTCTCCCCGCTCTTCAACCTAATCCTATCATTGCTCAGAGTACGCCCATCTCCAAACTTACAACCAAGGTAGTCATTTCCAGAAACCTTGTATTCCTGATGCTCCAGCTCAGAAACTCTCCTCTGTTTAGGACTACCCTTCGCCCCGTCGTAACAAGCGCCTCCACCTGGTCCTATACTTATCATTATCTCCTCACAGCCATCTCCTCCCAGCTTCTTCTCCATGCTGTCGTCATGATGGTGATAATGGTCATCGTCTTCCTCGTCGTCGTCACCCATGTCAAAAAATACTCTCTCAAAGTGATCCACCACAGTATCCTCTTCTTCCTCCTCCTCGCCTCCGTTTCTTCCAAAAATAATCCTCCCGGCGTCATCGCCATCGTCATCGTCATCGTCACCGTCATCGTCACCATCACCGTTGCCGCTCTCATCCAGAGAATCATCAACGCTTGTAGCCTCCTCTTCAATTTCTCCCACAAAGCCTAAGGCCGATCTCACCCCTGTTGTTCCCACTACTCCCTCCCTTACGATCTCAGAAACATCCTCCCAGTCATCAACCTCAAGTCCCTCATTAAAATCCTCCAGCCTAAAATGCCCGTTACCGCCGCAACCTACCACATCCCCATCAAGCTCCAATCCTCTTTCCTCATCCTCCTTCTCCAAAGGTAATCCTCTCATATTCAGCAACATGGCCGCACTTCGTCCATGCACTGGACTTGAATCCAAAAGCTTGCCGCTTCCCTTTCCACTCAAACCTTTTGGAGGAAGCATTAAATTCCTACCACCACTACCGGCATTCCTTCTACTCCTGTTCTCATCATTCAAACCCGAAATAGAAGCATTCTCATCGTGAGATAGGGAATGATCAGAATTTGTCACCGCCGCAGAGAGTCCCCCTCCCTCGGTAGCCTTACTTTCATTCCCACTCTTGAACTTATTTAGTGATGGTAACACTGGCTGCTTCCTATAATCATAGTCCAAAGAATGAAACAAGTAAGTTATAGGCGGCAGATAGGTGTTGTTCTTCATTGCGTCGCCGTTTATAAACCCTGCTATTGTCATTGATCTCTCCCATTTTTCAAACTCTGTTAGGGATTTACACCTCACGGACAATGCATCGTAGTCATCGTCCTTTCTCCTTAAAGCCACCGATCTACCTGCTCTACTCGCGACACAAATAAAGTCATTAATCGAATACTTAATATAACCACATTCTGGGAACTTTCTCACTGACGATGATCCGCCGCCGCCTCCTCCTTTCTCTCCGTCGTGATGGTGGTTTGTCACCTTATTTGCATACTTGACGTCATTTAATGCCTGCCTAAAGTTACCGTTGCTTTTCTCCTTATTCATGCTCACTTTCGTGCAATAAACGCATATCAATCCATATTTAGCACCCACAATATACTCCGCCTTTAATGATGTTGCAGTGTTTGTCTCCAATAATGGAAAATCAACATTGACAAGATCATTATTCATCAAGTCAAAGTTAGACAAAGTCTGCAAATTGAAGATAATCCTCACCTCTCCTGCCTTTCCTCTTCTCGTCGAAAAGACTATCTGACGCCTCTTGGCATCCCCAATGTACTCCGTATCCTTAAACGGTATACTCAGCAAAGGAGTATTCTTCAAATAGGCCTCGTGAGTCATAAAGATGTCAATTGACTGATAATCTGTTATATTGTAGAACTCCTTATATATTGGCTTGCTTTCTTTTGTATCAATATTCTTCAACTGCTCTACTCCATTATTATTCACAATGCCAAACAAAGATATGTCAAATGTATACTTGCTCATAGAAGACTTCGTTACCCCCTCAATAAATCCACCAAAGTTGAGTGCTATATTCCACCTATTAAACTCCTCCATATTCGCACAATCCAACACTATCCTCTTGCGCGACCCATCAGATTGAGAGTGCAACAAAATGATTTCATTTCTCTCAAAATCTATATGGCAATTTGTATCATCCGGAGAAATGGTCAAGAAAGGCTGAGAGGAGGCTCCAGAGTTCTCACCGCTACTTTTGTGGAAATACATCTTGTTTTTACACACCACACACATTTGTCTCAAGCTAGGTTTCATTTCAGCCTTAATCTCCTGTATTCCCCCCTCTCTCAGTCTCGCCCAGGAGCGATTAAACTCTTCTAGTGATGCAAACATGTAGTAAAAGCTTTCAACTTGTTTGTTTCTTCTTTTTAACAATAATATACTCATTTTTCTGCGATCACATTCAATACTGCAATCCTCCGCATTAACCTTAGTAAAGGGGGCTTTGTCTGACTCATCGTGGTACAACAAAACCTGATTGTTCTGAACCAAAATTACGCCGTGCCTGACGGAACAGGAATCCTCTGTTGCAGCACCCGCTTCACTCTTACAAGTTTCTACATCATTGTTCATAGAAAAGTTGATCGAGTGGGGACTCAGTTTCTTTTCTTGGGCTCCACTCCGGTGCATTTTGTTTCCAGTCTTCTCGTTCGGAGTCTTTCCAGCCTTTAGTGCCGCTACCTTGGCTTCTCTTTCGACTTCGCTCCACTTACAATTAATCAGAGCCGTCTTCAAATCTTCAAAATCTCTCAGGTCGTCTGGAGAAATTGTAATGTTCGCACTTTCTTCCTTATTATTAACCTCGTTAATGACAAACTGAGATTTAGTTGTCTGAATCATCAATTTAGAGCAACAAGTATCTATTGGTTTTTTACCATTACTGAAGGAAATACGATTATTGTACACAGAGATTTGCGTTACCTGGGGGCTTTGTTTACTATTGGGATCTATGATCTTAACGGTGATTACTGTGTTACCTCCAGCATTTTTCGTACCAAGGCCGAAATTGAGGTTCGTCTTGTTGTTATTTCCAGCATTACTTGACATCTCATTTTCAATCTTCCTAGACTCCACAAAGCCGCCGTAACACAATGCGTAGTACCAGCGATTAAACTCGTCTTCTGTTTGGCAGTACAAGATGTGGTGTTCGATCTGATCGCTGGTGGTTGAGGTTCTAACCAATACGAACTGCCTGCTCTTTTCGAAAATCTCAAGTTTGCACTTCCAGGGCTTGACGGAAAACAGAGGGACCTCTTCCTCCATATTTTGAAAGATAGAAACATTTCCAGACTCAACTCTCACAAACAAATTAAAGAAGCCTGGAGGAGAAATGGCGTCACTCGAATCGTTATTTAGAGAGCTGTAGGTTACACTATGGCTTACAAAAGACGAATAGAACCACCTGTAATCTGAGGCCTTTTCCTTGTAACAAGTTGCATCACTCCTCGTGAATCCTAACTGATCCAGCCCCTTCAACAGACGCGAAATTAACATCCTCTGCTCTTCCATAGTTCGATACTGAACAATATCCATATCCCCGAATCCGGTCAAAGAGGGATCATTTTGAAGGTCTTCATCGTCGCTATCCTCATAATCTGAGTTTCTGGCTTCTTTATCCGAAGAGGGTGGGTTTTCAGCCCCCCTATGCCTGGTAGACAAGAGGGCTCTCTTTACCTTCGGGAAAGACCTAGCTATTTCAGAAACAACCTGCTCCGCAAACTGCTTTGCTGAGACATTCTGTTGTAAATTGTTTTCACCCTGGGAAAACAAGTCAAACTGTCTACTCGTTATAACAACTGGGGGCACCAAGGCCTTTTCCCTATTTAAAGCTTCCACTGCCTTGTTCAAACGTTGGATCTCCACTCTTTGCTGCTCCACCAACAACTGGTGCTCCAGGAGATCACTTTCAAGTTGAAGGAGACACATTTTGTTCACCCTCAACTCTTCCGTTCTAAAGTCCAAATCCCGAGCCAACTTTGCATGGGTGTTCAAGCTTGCATTTACAGCTTGGATTGCGGCATTATCTGCGGATCCTTTTGACCCCTTAAGATCCATAGATTTCTTGTTGTCCTCGTTTTGGCGTTTCAGCCTTTCATTCTCAACCAGTAGCCTCTGGTTCTCCTCCCTCAATTGATTATTTTCTATAGGCAAATTTCCGGCTTTGCTTCGCAAACTCCGTAACTCATTTTCCTGAGCCAAAAGTTGAGACTCCGCAACCCCAAGAGCCTCTGTTAAATTGGTGATCAGATTATCCGTGCTGTCTTGAGTATGCCTGAGGGCGTTCAAATCTGCCTGCATCTCATCCAGTTGTAGACGCAGCTTCGTGTTTTCTTGAATTACGTCACTCATCTCTTTCATGTGAGTATTTGACCAGTACACCTTCTCAGCATTCAAACGCTCCAACTCAGAACGCAATTCTCCTATTCTCGTTCTCTGAGTCGTTATTACTATCTCCGCATCTTGCAGTACCTTTTCCTCTCTCGCAAGGAGAGAGGCCTGGGTGAAACTTGTTTCTCCTTTTTTTGCTGACATTTTGGCTACTATTTCATTTATACTTGCTATGTACTTTACAGAGCCAAAACCTATCTTTCTCTTACCGTCGCTTTAATCGACATATTATTCCTTATTTTGCTTGAGCGACTGATTTCTTTCTTTTACGATAATTATCTTCGATTTTTCTAGTAAAAAAATTCAATCAACTTTCCTGACTTTTTTCTCTGCAATTTTTCTTGTGGATCTGCATACCTGTGTCACCCCCCATCTAATTATACGGTCTGTCGTTACATGCTTGGAATAAAAATATAAAAAAGACTTCGAAAGAGTTAATGATCTCTTCGGAAAAAAGAAAAAAGAGCCCCATTTCCTTTCCATTAGAAGCTTGCATTTGAATTTTAGTGGACCTCCACCATTAGCCGATTTAATAATAATCTTTATTGTTTCAATTTCATCCACATAAATTGTGTCTTCAATAAAGGGCGGAATTTAAAAGATTACTATCTAATCAACCTGTTGAATAATAACATTTATCGCCAATAAGCATTTCTCTATTGCTCACTGCTTCATTTTTTAAAAGCTATTTTCAATTCTTTGTATTTCAAAATAATCTCACTTACCGGCGCACAATCATTTTCCACATTGAAAGCATGCAAATTTGCATGCATGCAAACATTTACGTATAAAAAAAATGAGGGAACTGATTGAAAGATATTGGAAACAGGTGGTAGAAGTAGGGAAGTGCGGAGGTTGGAGAGGAAAGAATGAAAAAACGTAGTAAAAATAATGTACAAGGCGATTATTTGCGGATATAGAAGGGCTATAAACCGCAAAAAAAAAAAAAAAAAAAAATACAAAAGATGCATACCTACATAGGGATCTACAGGGAACTTGTTTTTGTCTGAATCTTTTCCGGACAAAATCTAATTTAATATTGCTGACTTAAAGCCATCAGCGATATTGTGTAGTAGATTTGCGGAATAGTCCTGGGTAAAGTTAATGCAGGGCTTCAGAATATTCTTCGAAAGTTCAGCAGACCTGGGAGATTTCCTCTCGTACGTAGAATTTCTTCCAAGCAGGAAGTTCTGATTAGAAGTGATCCTTTTGCTTCCCAAACCATTATTAGAATAGATCAGATTATCTCCAGAGTACTTTGTGGTGTTCAAAGGAGTCCCATCACATTGAAAGTGCTGGGGATGGTTAGAATTGCTTGCCAAGCCTGACCTTTTCCCGCTTAAAACTGGATTTGAGTAATTTAAGCTAATAGAATTTGCATACATATTTTGTGAAAATGGGTTTAAGGTATGATTTGAATTCATTGGGGAAATTAAGGAAGGAAATAATACAGAGTTCGCGTGCGCCAGGTCAATTACATCGTTCTTTATTATTACATGTCCACCTTGGCTAAGGTAGAGCGGAGAATTTAAGGTATTTGCGTTTGGGAATGCGTTTTGATGGGTTTTTGTTCGCAAAGGTCCTCTCAGGTTTTGAAAACTATCAACACTTTCTAGGGATCCGTTGTTAAAAGACGCATTTTGTTTCCGTGTATAAAAATCGCCCCTTTCGGAGATTTGCTCGCAGTACAAATCCTCCTTGTTTAAAGACGGTCTCTTCACAACAGTGGTGGGTTTATTAGCCGGAATATTTTCCTTGTCGAAAGGCACTTCTGAATTTGTAATTAAATTGGAAGTTAGATAGGACTCACATTTTGTGTTTTTCATAATATCATTCTTTTCGTTAAAACTGGTCTTGGAAACTGGGTTTTCGGCAGTGTGAGTCTGTATTTCCTTCTTTTTTTCAGAATTTCCCCTAAAATAAAGCATCCTATAAAAACAAAAACAAAATAATTTGTTGATTTTTGACTCCAAAACTTTCGCAAGGCCATTTATCCCGTGAAATACCAAGAGCATATTTTGGTGGTATTCAAAAATCAGTTCTTCGTTTAGTTCTGGTGATTTGGTGTCCTGAATGCCTTCTGCACAAATTTCCTCTTTGACTTCAAGTTTGGGTCTTAGATCTCTATTCACTTGCTCATATTCGGCCCTCAGCTCCGCCTCTCCAATTTCTCTTGAATTCGAAACTAGTTTTTCCAGTGCGAACCTTTCTAGCTTAAGCTCATTCAGTTTCACGGTATGAAATAGCATACATATTGATTGGGTTTGTCTCGCTAACGCATAGAACCCATCCAACATATACTTGTTATATTTTTTCTTCTGAACAACTAGTTCTCTATCCAGCCTACTCCTATATTTCCAATCATAAAAACATTTTCTAACCTGGCGTTCTCTGATCTGTTTCAGTAGCATCTCAGTTCCATAAATTGAAATAATGATGTCCTCCACACAAAGATCCAGCGAATCCGCATCCATATCTTCTTTTCATAAAAACCTTCGATTATATGGATGAATTGTTATCTTAATAATGTCCAACCTCCAGAAATTCTCCAAGTAACTCACCTCCTAGACTCCGTCTTCCTGCTTTCATTCAACAGCTTTGAATTGTTTTTGCCTTTGATCAAAATTAATTGATCTCCAACTCTTGTTATACTTTAAGCATGCTAAGTGTGGGGGTATCGTTATTTATTACAAAAACATGTGAAAAGACATGCATATTGGCGCGGGCGCCTTAGCTTGAATATTAATTATTGCTAATTATATTTGCAAAATCTAACTTATTAAAGAGAAATTTCTGCAAATTTGGGAAATTTGAGGTAACTCTATCGAAACAGGTTCCCTCACAGAATTCTTTCCAGCTTTGGTGAGGCTCTATTTTCTTCCAGAACTCCAGATCAAGTAAGATTGAGCACTCACCCCAAAGAGAAATTAAGTCTTGAAGATCAGGGACTTCAGGCGCTCCGAGAGGTTTGTCAAGATCCTCTCCAATCGAAAAAAGTTGCTTGATGTATCTGAGTTGTTTGGCTGAAGCTTCTGAACCTAGTTTCGGATGCTTGCTTTCAACCAGGATTTCCCCGTGTAGTGCCCTAAGACTCTCTGAATTTGAAAACACTCCATTTCTCCTAACACTTTCCTTCCTCAAATTTCTATACTTTGAAATTAATTGGTTGAATTCATTAATCTGGCTCCCGCCCTTTTCGCGCATGTCATTTTCAGTATTGTTATTGGAGGAATTTAAGTTTATATTTGGGGTGGAAAGATCAATTTTGAGGGGAATATCTTGGTAGTTCACGAGTAGGTATAGTAGTTTTTGAAAGTAGGTGGCAAAGTATATTTTGTTTTGTAGCCTTGAGTGATCCATAATAACTTTGGAGTTAAGTTTGTGACCATCTTCGGAAATCCATATTCGGACAATTTGTTTCCTGCTATATAATATGCAGTTTTGGGAGTTCCCGATATAATAGGACCCACCGGCCGAACCGGTATTCGTGTTTTCCGGTAGAATTTGGATATTCTGTTCAATATTGTACATTCCCTGCAATGTATCAACAGTTTCAGAGACAGTAGATTCAAATATTTCGTGTAATAGTAATGAATTAATGCTTGGTTTGCACGTCCAATTTAAAAGGGATTCTTCTATCGGTTCATTTGAATCTATAAGTACTTTAGGAGAAGTAATTAATTGTAAAAGCTTTAGAGATTTTGCAGACTTGTATACGAAAAAGAGCCCGAGCTTGTGGAGTGATCCAATCGAAATGGGAAGATGTATCTGAGTCATTGATATGCAGTCTGTGCTAGTGTTATGAAGATCATCATTTTCATTTGTAGGTACCGCAATCAGGTTTACGGGAGATAAATCATTTATTGGATCGAAATTGACTAGCCAACAAAGTTCAACTACACCAAAGGAGTCGTGTCTGAAAAGTAAGAGAGTCTTTGATTTTTTACTGTCTTGAAATCCCAAACTTTCGGCCGTAATAAAGCAAATAAAAGAAACATTCCACTTTGTGTAACTAGAGGGGAACGAAATAATAAGAGTATTCTCACAGTCTTTTGAAAGTAAGAGCTTGCTTTGAATGATTTTTTGAATTGGAAAATCTCTTTGTGGGGGATCTGAGAATCTAGAAGAATGCTCTGGGAAATTTTGATGGTTCCAGAATTCTTGGTTGTCCATCTTGAAGTTGCCTTCACCTGACCACTTTTTCTTTAAAAACCGAACAAAGTTACTCAAATTACTTTCTTTTGGTCCCAATTCATGGGTCTCTCTCACCTCTTCGATTGGAGTTTGATCCTCAGCTTCAAATCTATTATTTGCACAAGTTGCAATGTCCCACCAGTTTGATGAAATTGAAATGGTTAGAACTTGGGCTATTTCACCAGATACTATCAATCTTAGGGTATGCAGCCTCAAATTAGAGTCCGAAATAACGAACTGGAATTCGCCATCCTCGGTTTTCACGGGAAGTGAAATACTGGACTCTATAACTTCAATCTTGTCTTCTAAATAGTCATTTTCAATTTCCAAGTCAAATATCTTTGGCTCCACTGATACATTCAAGCCTTGGGAATGCATTTCAGAAAATGACAAAATATCGTGGCAATAAACCCATATATACCTCCTTGACCAAACTACTATAACATAGACCATTTCATTGTACTTTACAAACCCCAGCTGAGAAACTAGTAGGGAGTTTCGAACAGACTTTTCTTTCATAATCTCTCTTGGAAAGTTAATATTCCACTCCAATACAAAATCGTCACTAACACTCCAACAGCTGCATTTCCACTGACGAATCTTATTTGGGGAGGCATTTGAATCAGGTACCTCCTCCAGCGAGATACATATTCCCTGGTTCGGATCACCTCTAACAGGCTCTTCTCTCATGTTCGATTGGGTACTCAAAGTTCCAATAAAACCCACACATTCACCTTCACTTCTATAAATTCTTGCAGATCTCTGGAATAATGAGGCTCTTTTCAAAGACCCTTATTTTACCTGTGGCAGGTTGTATACTTTAGGCGGCAATTAGCTGGGCCTACGATTTTGACTGTTAGCTTGGCGCCAAATGTGACAATATGGGAAACATGTGAAGGCGAAAAGAGCAACAAAATATAGATAATAATCATTAAGCTGAGCAAGAAAAAAAGGGAGTCAAGCCGACTGGTGGGAAATGTGCAAAAGGCACTACTTCTAACACCAGAATATCATCCTGAGATTGACAAGCAAAGGAGTGAAAAGCGACCAAAGGCCAGAAGCCAATAATGATTAGTCTAATAGTAATGGAGTAAGAAAGCAATAGCTAAACAAAAAAATACGGGAGGCTGATTGAGACTGTGAACTAATCAGCTTTGTGTTTTTTACCCTTTTTCAATCTGGGTGTTTTGGCTCGAGCATTTCTTTGGTTCTTATATATATTTGATGAGAGCCCTTTTTCCTTATTATTTAGGTAGTTAAGTATTGGATCTTTCTTTGCAATTTTGGAGATTTTCATATTCCTTTTAAGGTCGTAGATGATTAGAAGTCCGACTTCAGCAATCAGACAAAGAATAGAGCATCCAATTCCAATGAAAATTCTAGTATTAAAATCTTCAAGGCCCATGTAAAGAGGAGCATAGAAGCCTCCAATAAAAGTAAGTACTAGACCAATCAGAGCGTTCATGCTCATTAAAATGTCTCTGGAGTAATGGACTCCAAAGGCATCTGGAACGTTATTTGCAGTTCTCGTGTATTTTGCTTGGGACAAATTCTTGATGGAAGATTGGTACCTACGTTCTTCGGAGCGTTTTCTCAGGATTTCGATGATGGATAGCTTTTGGTCATTGGGTGTAAGTTTTTTTGAATATTCTGCCTCTTTTTTGCTTTTCAGCAGTAGCTCTTGAAGGCTTGGAAGCTCTCCTCTATTCTCCAGATTACCTCCATTTTCCTTGTTAGCTGAGTGATATTCCTTAACTACCTTTGAATACGCCTTGTAAAGTGAATCTACATCGATATTTTCAGAATCATTAAAGGAATTCTCGCCAAACTTCAGAAAAAACTCCTTCAACTCTGGAGTAATTGAAACCTTCATTTAATGCACCTAGCCTTCGCTTCAGGGAAGCTCTCCGCTATGAATGAAAATCACAATGTTTGACGAGCTCCAAGGCATAAATTTTGTTGATTTTTCTTTCCCGCCCAATTGCGATCTATTCTTTTTGAAACTGAAATTAATAGATATAAATAAAGGGATAGCTCAACAGATTTTTAACTAGTAAACCCGGATAAATTAGGACTTTTTGCAGTAAATGCTCTCTTTCTCCGAGTATTTTGAAAGACCAATGCTCTTGAGTTTACATAACTTGATATTTTACCTTACAAAATTAGGCATAAACTTATATATTGCAGTGCTTGGCCCGTCTCTCTCTCCTGTTCCATAGAAACAAGAAGCAATGTAGATTCATCTGGTTTTATTCTAATTTAATATTGAATTAGGTACCATTTTCACATTTGAAAGCCAATATCTTGAGTTCTGCGAAACTATTGTAAATTGACCCTGGTCCATTTATCAATTATTTCTCCCAAACTGACCAAATTTTATCTTTACCACTCGATAAATCTCAATTATAAAATATGCAAATTTTCACTTCTCGAGTAAAGTTCGCGATTACTTCTCTAATTTTCTACCATTTCAACCGGACCATCTCAAATCTTAAAGTTTAGTCTCCTGATTCCTCTCCACTTCTCCAGTTGATGTGTTTTAATTAAACGAGGTTGGAAGGTCTTGAAGCGAATTGCCAAAGTTCGATTGGTACCTTTTTTAGGCGCCATGGTGCATGCAAAAAAATTCATGTGGATGCAGAAAAAAAATTGTGTGGAATGGAAGAATTATACGTAATGAAGGTAGCAGCAAGAAAGGTAGTGATTGGGTAAAAGAAACAATTCGAAGAAATAACAGGTATTTCATATTTGCTTACGCTCTTTTTCTCCCTGACTGAATGCAAATTAAAATTTGAGTAGGTAATAAGTGAGATTTTACTGGCGAGGCTAGGCGAAGAAATCGAAAAAAACTCTGCCGAGGGTTGCTGAAGAGGCATTACTTCGTGAAACAAGAAGCCAAGAGCATATATTTTCTCTGAATTGTGTAGGCCAAGAGGGAAGTTGGGGGGTTGAGCCAAAAATGGGAGACCAAAGCCAAATAATGGATAGCGTGATTGCGACCCCGAGAGCTTCAAGTAATGGCAGTATATTTTGGGTAACCCCAACTCAGTATAACCCACAAACAGGTACTTACCAAACACACTATTATTCTGACGATTTGGTGAAGTCAGGAACTGTCAGTGTAGGCACTCCAACTTGGAAGAATAACTCCGTTATTCCCCAGGCAATTCCTTCTTCGGGAATAAACTGCAAATCCGTCGCTGCACCAGTTTTGATCCCACCTCCTCAGAGCCGGAATCTGGCAACTTTTGAAGACCCTGTTGTCAAGATTCCCGATGGAATTAAAGAACTGGAGTTCGAGGATGACGATGATCAAAGCGTCGTGGACATTAAACAGCTGAATCATAACTTTGAGTACGACTCTGAGAATGGGGACAATTCTAATAGAGCTAAAAATGTTGTAGACGCTGTGGTGGCATTGGGACATGTCTTGGTTAAGGATTTGCAAAGGGCGGTTCCGAACTTGAAGAGCGGAGGTAGCTCCATTTTTGAGAGCTGTTTGGCTGGTTCAAATGCGGATATAAGCAAAGATGAGCTTTCTTTTTCCCCGAAGAACATTCTGAGGGACTCTATGAGAAACAATGTGGATGTAAAGCCTCATCTGCTTCCAAATGGGGTGACAATGCAAGAGTTAATAGCTACTGGAGATTCAGACAGTCTAACTGGCTCAAGGAACAGGAAAGCCATTACCCTTTCTTCTTCAACTTTGTTATCTTCGGAACTGTTTTTCGACCAGCAGAAATTTCCAAAGTTAACTCTGGTTTCTTGCGAAGACTCTGGGACATTCTCAAGTGGTTTGAGGTTCCAAAAAGACGCAATTAAGCGTTTGAATTCTGATTTCGGGGATTCGCCCCTCTGTTTTATAAGTTTTATTGATTGCCCAAGCCAATTATTCACTGATCTCTTGCTGAATCCCAATTTGGAGTCGTCTCCTGTGCATAAGACGCGGAGGAGCGACTCAAGTAGGGCCGGAGAGCAGGACTTCGGCGACAAGAATACTCTGGTGGATTTGTATTATTGGTACAAGGATGAACAGTTTATCTACTTGTTGTTAGACTTCAAAATCTCAAAGATTCCAAAATTTCATGACGTGTTACTAGCTCTGGCCAATTCAATTTCCTCAACTGTGGTCATGAACAATTTGGGAGTAATTAGTCAGCGATCTCTCAACGAGCTCTCAATAATAATGGATCTTCAAAAGAGGTTTGAGCATCGCCAGGAGAGAATAATAAATAGGCTGATCAACGAAAGCGGGTCAGGAAACTTAGTTTCTAGAGTAGATGATGCTAGGTACAGTACTCCTGAGAGAAAAGAGGCAGAAGAAGAGAAAAAAGGTACTCAAAGGGGTGAGGAGTATAAGACTGTACAAGAAAACCCCCTCTTACTCTTAACTCCAAGATACAAGCCGAGTTTGAGATCTGAAACAATTAATGATTTCAAGCAATCTGAAGGCCTTCATTCGGAAAGTAAGGTTGGCCATGATACTTTGAGGACACTGATTTGCACATTAAAAACCACTCCGAGGCCTTGCTTAATATGGCTGCTGCATGACTTCAATTATCTCTTGTATGACAACTCAAGTAATATGATTCTAAATAGTATCGACTATTTCGAGACTTTAATGACCGAGTTGGGGTGCGGATACGAGTGTGAAGAGTCAAAAATAGACCACTTTGAAAATTTGAAGCTATATATCCGGTCTTTCTATGCAATGAAGGAGTGCTATACTTTGGTTTCTCCCTTTGGTGGCGGAGATTTTGGAGCTGAGGCACGCATCAGAATGGATCACTTGAAACAGGTGTCTTGCTTTCGACAAAGAGTGTTGGGAATGAGCAGAAATCATGCTTTGAATCACAAGCTTGGGCAGTTTAACTCGACTTTAACAGTACACCGTTACCTTTCAATCTTTTTTGAGTCTTTGAATGGCTCCGTGAGTAGCAAGAGCACCACAGCGAACGAGGACATTGGGGAATTGAGTGAACTTGTTCAGAGGAGATTCTGCGAAAGGATCTTGGTTGACTTGGATGAGTATTATAGCTCGGAGAACAAGAAGTTGTCCGATGCACTTCCAATGAGTGAGGGGGTCTTGATGGAGGAAGTAACGGGAATAAAGTCAAGGTGTCTGCATTTATATAAGGAATACACCAGCACTTTGATTGACACAGACATTTACATTGATTACAAGATCCAGTTGCAGAATAGCCTGAAGGCGAGGGAGGAACAGACCGTAAGGGAGAATTCGGAGGTTTCTGTCAAGTACTGCACGGTGTACCTGAATGAAATTTCAAAGAAGAAGGTCCTGAGTAAGTTGTATGGTGCGGCAAGGACTAACAAAGGGTCTTTTGAGGAGGGCGCAAGTAGCATAGGGAGTTGCGGGGGAGCGGTGGGCACTGTCCCAGGACTTTCAAATAAGCAGTATACTATCTTGGATTTTGAAAGAGATCTGGATGAAATCTACTCTACAATGCTATCTAGTTTGAGTGAGAAAATTCCGAAGGAGATCTTGTTGAATTGTTTTTTGAATATGGCGAATCAGTTGAGACATGAGTGGTACCAAAACAGCAATGACGGAGGCAACAAGGGCGTTGGACAGTTTGATTCTGCAATTACCGGGAGTAAAATAGGCATAGAAAATTGCTTCGGAGGCAGCGGCGGCATGACTGGAGCAGGAATGAATGTTTCCAAGTTAGATGACGAGTTGGTGCGGAAAATGGAGACACCTGAGATGCTGGTGAGCAGGTTGAATACGAATTTGGAGGAAATAGATTCGGAGTACAATGCCTATACCTTGATCCAAAAGAAGGAGTTATTGGAGGATATTTTGTTGGAGGCTACGAAGAAGAAGGACAGAATGGGCGATTATTATCCCGGGGATCAGCTGTATGGCTTAGATTGCATTATTTCCGGAGTTCAGGAGAGGTTGGACGCGGTTAACACGGAAAGGAAGAGTATTTTGGACAATAACGAGATGCAAAGGCAGTTGCTGTTGAAGGAGAAGAGTAAGCGTTGGAAGAGGCTGTTTCCCTGTTTGAAGAAGAAGATGGACTACAGCGGGAGCAGTCTGAACGCGAGGGGCAGCAATAACCATAACCACAGCGGCCAGATGAGTGAGGTGAATGTAATTGTTAACTCAATGAACGACTCTTACTAGGCGAGGGGTCCAGAGACGTTGCGAGCGGATGTATGACGCGGCGAGTCATTGTAAAGACCGGCGCAGGCTCTGCAGGTAACTTGGGTGCGGCGCGGAGATATAAGTTAGTTCGGCCTGCCTCCATCCGCGTGAAAGGGAGCGGTTCCCAGAAGGTGAGGGCGAGGGAACGACACGCCGGGCATCTACATCTCCTCTGGGGGGGGGGTGGAGGCGGAAGTTAGAAGAGCTCAAGTGAAGTTAAGGACCGAAGGCAAATCAGGTAGACGGGGATTTCCCACAAAGCAACAAAAGGGTCTCGAGAAGAGAGAACCATCGGGAACACTGACGACAGTAGTTAAATAGGGAGGGGTATTTAGTACTGTAAACTAATAAGTAATAATGGCAGTATCTGCAGTGTTGGGGCTCTGTATATTCTTTGCGGGAGGGGAGAAAACGAAAGGCTCCTCAGTTTTAGATGCCACATGCCTAAGCTGCTCACCGGGTAGCCGGGCTGCGTCGGTGACGGGCACCCAGCCGACGGGAACCCGACGGCATGCCACCAGGTCACGGAGTGCCAGGTGGGGTTGGGCGGGGGCTCAGCAGTAGTAGGGCGGGAACTTGAAGTTGGCATGGCCCTCTGAGGGAATGTTGTAGTAGGGGGAGGCGGAGGATTCGTGAATGGACCTGAAGTTTGAGGGCGGCTCGGGGGTGAGTAGCTGGTGCGGGGGAGAGCTGGAGTGGGCGGTGAACTGGTCTTCCTGCCTCCTGGTGACTGTGCTGGAGATGGAGTTGAACTTGGAAAGGATCGGGTGGGTGATGGTGGGGGCTGGGGAGGTGGAGTTGTTGGAGGCTTCGAATAGGTTTTGGCTGTGCGGTTGGGCTTGGGGGCGGGGCGGCGTGAATTTCGAGGAATACTTGAAGGGGTCTGGGAGAGCGGAGGGAGTGCTGGGCTTGAGGCGTGGGAACTGCTCGGTGGTGGCGTTGAG